>CAUYRT010072829.1:0-10038 GCA_963574885.1 Lepilemur ruficaudatus
TTTCTTTCTTTCTATTTATAGTAGAGACGGGGTCTCACTCTTGCTCAGGCTGGTTTCGAACTCCTGACCTTGAGCGATCCGCCCGCCTCGGCCTCCCAGAGTGCTAGGATTACAGGCGTGAGCCACCGCGCCCGGCCATGATGAGTGGTTTTTTTATTGAAACTTGGATATTTTGAGTATTGTTATGAGACTGTGGATCTTACTTGGATTTCTGTTTTAGCTGGCCTCCTCTGACATTGCTCTGGTGGGAGAAAGGGGAAACTGTCTTGTTACTGCCAGGTATGGATGGAAGTCCAGGTTCCCTATTCAACCTCTGTTGACACTGAGTGAAGAGGGAGTGTCTCCTTGTTACTGCTTGGTGGGGATGAGAGTTCTCGCTCTCTACTAGGCCTCCATTGATATCACCCTGGCTGGAAGGTATAGGAGTGCCTCATTATTGTTCCCCACATTGCTTTGCTCCCACTGACACAATAGGGGGATGGCATTACCACTGGGCAATGGTGAAAGTCTTGCCTCTCCACTAGGCCTCCTCTGATACAACACAGCAGGGATGGGGAGTAACCCCTTATAACTGCTGGTGGGAATGGAAGTCCAGGCTCCCCAGTACAGTTGAGAGAGTGGGATTTGAGGTGCCTTGTGACAGCCTGATCAAGGTGAAGAGTCCAGGCTTCTTCTAGAAGAAGCAGAAGTCCCAAAACTATTCTAACAACTGAGGTTTTTGTAATAACTGAAAGCCTATTTACACTTGGCTCCATCTCTGCTCAAGCCTAACCCTATGTTTATTTGTATTATAATGTGTTCTGGCATCAGTTGGATAATCTTCATGACACTGTAAGTATGGGAAGAACTGATAAATTTTTTAAAACTTTTGACCCTGACATAAAGGATAAGTATAGTTCTATTTATGAGAATAGATAAATCATGACTCTGTATGTGGTACTAATATTATAAATGAACTATATATTCTTAAATGTTAAGTACTTTGTTGTTTACAAGGAAGTTTATTTTCCTATAATTGAATGGAAGTGATATTGATGGTACTTAAATAAGTATTAACATATTATTGCTATAAATTATATACTAATTAGTCCATAATCTGATTTAGCATACTATTTTACATAATTTTAAAATATTGGTTTATCTATGCATATATTAGTCATATCAATTTGGTAAATTCAGATTAAACTTTCCTCAGCTCCTCAGTATATTTAGAATAGTATATTTAGAATCATGAAATGAGAATCAGTACTAAATAAGGTTTGAGAATAAATGAGAGATGTAACAATGTTGGGGTTATATGCCCCAAGTATAAAGTAGATTACGACTGTTTATGTGTTGGGCTTATAGGGAGGTTGGGGAGGGATAAGTTGGAAGTGATTCATAGAGAGGTAATTAATAAATTTGGAACCCAGACTGTGAAATCACAAAAGGATTTTGGAAATTCCAACCTCTCCATTTTAGTAAGGTTTTTGAATCTTATTATGTACCTGGCACTTTACCTACCTTATGGTATCTAATCTAAAATAATGTTGTCAGGTGGCTATATTTTCTCTTTTTTACAGATGAGAGAACTGAAGCTCAAAATTACACTAACTTGTTGAAGGTTGTCCAGCTATCAAGTGGTAGAGTTAGGATTTGAACCTAGATCTGTACGATTCCACAATTCATGCTCCTTTGGTTACACCACTCTGTTTTCCACATGGTTTACAGATTCACTTTTCATGGAAATAATTATTATAAAATCATTTATTCTTTGTCCCCATTTCTCTCTCCAGTAAAGAATCTAAACCTCACAGGCTTCATATCTATTTTACATACATTTGACAGACAATAAACTATGCAAGATCCAACAAATTACATACTGACATAAGGATTTATGTTACAGTATGAAATTTATCCCATGCTTGATGATGGAGGATAGATCTTTGCAGTTGCAATAGACATAGAGTGCTAGCTTAGAGCATAGGTAACTTTCCCAAGCAGCCCATGCAGAACAGGGATTCAAATCCAGATTTGCCTGACTCCAACTCCTGCCCACTGCAATCACTCTTGCAATTCTGCTATTACTTAGTAATGGCGGGAAGGAAGGTGTTGAGGGATAGGCGACGGATAGATAGCCTCATCATTCTTGGAAAGGGTCTGAGTCAGGACTGCCAACTTCAGGAAGATGGCGAAATTCTGGCAGAATTTGTATCTCTGCTTGTGCAAGTCTGTGTGTGTGTGTGTGTGTGTGTGTGTATGTATTAGACAGTGGAGTCAAAATCTCCCAGGCTTTGAAGGTCACCATTTGTGACAAAGTTAACAACGCATGTGTTAATTGAGCTGTAGAAAATATTCAGCCCTCTGTACCCACTGAAGCAAAATGCAATACCATAAAGAATGGAAGAGGTGTTTCAGAGAAAGTAATTAAACATGAACTATAATCTATACAAAACTACAGTTTGTTGGTCTAGTTACTAGTCTCAGTGGAACAATTTAAAACTGTATCTGCGTGCAAAATCAGTTGGGATTTCCAGTTTCTCACGCAATACTGGTAGGATTTACTGAGTCAGCACTGGATTGTCTTCCTCACGTTTTGAAATCCAAGTTTAAATATATCTCGTCTACCGGCTACAAGTGGACACTTATTGAAAATACACAAAACTCTCTTTATAAAGGGACCCATTATTATTTTCCTATCCCCGAAGACCGGAGGTGTGAACTATAACAGCCGTTATATGAGACGTATCTTATTAAATGAGCTTTTTGAAAATAGTCGAAAGAGGCCTGTTTTCTCTTTCTCTCAATTATACTATGGATTGAAAGCCAGATTAATGTCTTTTATTTGCACCTGAGAGGCAGAACAAAGTGTTGTAGTCTAAGGGTTACTGCATGTATTTGCAGTTGTAAGGTTTTTCTGGGCCACAAGCTGTGATCTGTTCACAACCAGCCCCCACTCTTCCATGAAGGACCCACTGAGATCACAGCAATAGAACTCAACATTCTGTAGATCCCGCTTAACGATTTTTCATTGCCTTTTCTTCTAATACTACAACGAACTACTGATAAGACCTAGGAAGCACGAAAATTGGGCCCCAAAGTGCCGCCAAGAGACAGACCTTTGGCGGTGGGGAGCCATGGTCAGCGAGCCAGACCCCGCGGGCGACTCTCCATTCTCTCCGGCCTGGGGTGTGCCGACGGGGATCTGGGGGACTTTCTCCCTTCACTTTCGGCGCGGGTGAGGGGATCGCGGCCGCAAACGCAGGCCTGGCCTAGGGCGGCGCCCGGGCCGCGGGGCATGGGGCCCGCAGCAGCTCGCGGAGGCCATTATTTCCAGCAGTGCCAAAAGTCTGCTTCTTCTTCGTCAGGCAGAGGTCCGGGACCGTGCGCCGCCTCCCGGCTACGCGACCTGTACCAGGCCCGGGACCCCCGGAGTTCGCGCGGGACGAACGGTGCCGCGGTCTGGGCCCATCCTGGAGCTCCCGGGCAGGATAAGGCCGTCCATGGCGTCCTCGCCAGCAGCTCGCTCCCGCCACGGGTGGTGTCGGACCTCGCCCTTCCCCACCACTCCCCTCCCCCTCCCAAGCCCGCCGCGGCTCCCGAGGCGACACGGCCCGGACCCTCCATTCTCTCCCCGAGTGTATTTAACTAGCACAACCTAACAGGAAGCTCCCTCTCGGTGACAACCCTTCCCCCGACAGACGCGCCCAGCAGCCAACCACCGGCCAGAATTGGCCTGCATCCCGCTCCCCTCTCGGTGGCAGCCTCGGTGGGCGGGGCTCAGGCAGCCAGCAAGTTAAGTGGAGCCACGGCTGACGTGAGTCAACAAAGGTCACGTGAAGCGAGCGGGCTGCGCCGATTGGTGGCGCCGGCCGGGCGGGGAAGGGGGGTCACGGCGGCGGCGTGGGGTTCGCTGTGTGACACAATTACAACAACTTTGTGCTGGTGCCGGGGAAGTTTGTGTCTCCAACGAATTCCCCCCTGTGCTCCCCAGCTCCGCGCGCTCCGGCTGTTCCCGCTGTCCCCGCCCGTGGCTGCCCCCTGCCCGCCCCCGCGATGTGACCCTACAGCCGAGCGCCGCCACTGCCGACCCGGGGGCTCCGCAGCCCCTGCCGCCGCCACCTTCGCCGCCGCCGCGTTGGGATTTTTCGTTGCCGCTGCCCGCGGCGGAGGAGCAGGTGGCGATAAAGTTGGTGTGCCGGTCCCGCGCGGAGCAACTGGGGACGTCGTTGCGGGTCCCGGTCCGGGGGGGGGGGTGTCGGCGTTGGAGTTGTGAATTCGCTGCGTTTCCATGAAATCCTGCGGAGTGTCGCTCGCTACTGCCGCCGCTGCCGCCGCCGCTTTCGGTGATGAGGAAAAGAAAATGGCGGCGGGAAAAGCGAGCGGCGAGAGCGAGGAGGCGTCCCCCAGCCTGACAGCCGAGGAGAGGGAGGCGCTCGGCGGACTGGACAGGTACGGGCCGCCGTCTCCCGCGCAGTCGGCTCCGGACGGGCCAGGAGCCGCTCTCCGGGGAGGCCCGAGCGCGGCTTGCCTCTGGCGGCCGCGGGGCGGGCACCTCGGCTTGGCTCTCTCCGCGCCGCCTCCGCCGGGGCCTCGGGCTCGGGCAGGGACGGGTCGGTGGCGTTCCCGGAGCGCTAACGTGCCGCGTGTGTCTCTCCCCACAGCCGCCTCTTCGGGTTCGTGAGGTTTCATGAAGATGGCGCCAGGACGAAGGCCCTACTGGGCAAGGTAAGGCAGCCGCGAGCTGGAGCGCGGACACGGTCTCCGGGCCGGCACCGCGCTCTTCCCGGGCCCCGCGGCCCGGTCTGCGCTCATTGTGGTCGCGAACGATGGCCGAGGGGCTTCCGGAAAACTATTTCCTGCCTCTTCTCTCCCCCCACCCGCGGATACCTCGCTTGCTCCCTTGCGAAATCGTTCTCTCCTCTTGTAGCTGGAGGAACAGAGACGGCAATGCTTTGGGGCCGGGCTCAACTGGGTCGACAAAATTGCCTGCTCTTTTACAGCTTTCTGAGGGTAGGCCAGTGATCTCCGATGTGCCTCTTTAGGGTCAGAGCATCGTAAATGTGTGCAGATTTTCCCAAATTTCCGACTTACTTGCCTCCCAGGGTTTTTTATTCTCTTCCTTCAGGCAGGCTGTTCATGATATCGATCGTTTACCAAACGTTTTGGGTTTTCTTATGTCCCTGCTCCCAGAAGGGGGAAGTTGCACGTAGTTTAGGTCGGTGAAGAGTTTGCATTGGGGTGTTGACATGTTTCTCGATTGTTATGTGTTTTACCTGAAGTTAGGTGACTTGTTTACTTTTTGGATCTTTCTGCCATAGAAATACCGCAGTTACTCGTGAATATGTTTTCTTCCTGGAGCCTGGTTTCCGGTGTGTCTGACTGGGGAGGCCGGGGAGGATTCGGGGTGTAGTCTCTGTTTATTTGTGTGGAAAGTTGTTGGCACTGTCATTTAGTTAAGTAATGGCTGCTCCTATCGGCCCAAGATGGCGGGACAGGGTGGGAGGAGAAAGTGAAGGGGGGGGTTTGGGGGAGGGAGCAGAGGTAAACATGGAAATAAATAGTAGCGATGAATAGGCCTTTCCTTCGGAGTGTGTAGCTCAGTGGTGTTTAATAAAAATTATCCAAGATTATTTGCATATGGAATTCTGTACCTTTCTCAAGCCTGAAAGTAGCGTGCATGAGCCTGGTAAATGCTTATCAACCTGTAGCACATTTAGTTACCCATCCGTAGGCTATTGAACAAAGGCTGGAGTCTCACTCAGTCTGCATCAGTTCATATCTTCTGACCAAAATCTGATTGCAATGGTATTTGAATAGTTTCTTCTTAATTGGGACCGTGAAACTTGGAGTGTGTGCGATAGGTGTTTCATTGATTACACATACTCTTTTCTAGCTGAAATCAGTAGCTTTGCATTTGACACCTTGCTTTATTGTTGCAATTGAGAAGGAAGTTTGACATGAATAAAGCCTAGCATTTTATTCTTAAATTGATTTTTTTTTGTTTCATTTAGTTGTCCTGAATTTTTGTTTGTAGTTTGGTTTAGCAGAGTCATTAATTCCTTTTTATCTGTAATTAACTTGTTTTTATTTGAAAGTAACTAAATATAAGGAGTTTTGATTGCAAATAATGACCAGAAAGCTAAATGGAAATAATTCTTTTCGGTAAGCCTAGTCCGTTTGACCGATACAGAAAACTTGAATTAAACTTGGGCTATGTAGGTATTAATTGGCTTCATTAAAATTGTCGCTGGAAAAATGAACAGTGACTACCTCTGGAAAGATTTAAGCATTAATGATTGTTGGTCTCTTGCCTTGAAGGATTATTTTTTTCAATGTGAGTACTTAAAATATTTTATTTAAAGATATTTGACTACTGTCAAAGTTGTCATTCCAAAAGATTAAACAAATTATTTAAATTTATTTTATTTTGGAATGATTATTGCTGGTCTTAACATGGGTTGAAAAATTCTTTGCAAAGATAATTCACTTGGAAAAGTTTGGCCAAATCTGTTGCTTTTGGTTATGGTAATGAAGAAATAGATGGTATCTGGTGTTTTATGTGGAGAATGTGTAAAAAGCTAGTTAATGATTTCATGTTTTAGAATGCTCGTATTCAGATAGATTCGAAGTGGATGGCGTTTAACATTGGATTTCAGATTGTAATCCTGAATTCTGCAGTTGTTATGCACTAATGAGTTTAAATTTTAAAAAACTGAGCATTTTCAAATATTTTTTGTGAAGTTGTACATTACTTTCTTGAGGTTTGAGTACAGTAACATCCCCAAAGGGAGAAACTTGAGAAGCTTCATTATATATTTTGGGGAAGAATTATGGCTTCGTAAAATATGGGCTAATTTGATAAATTACTAAATAGTTTGAGCTAAAGAAAAAAAATCTGCATTGCTTCAGACTCAATGCTTGTGAAGTCCTACCTGCTTAGATAACACTCCTTAGCTTTAACACGAAAAGAAAACATTCGGTAGTATGTGCTTGCAATCTCATGCCCTTCTTGGTTGCGTCTTTGTGAGCCTGAACACACTAGTGGAATGTGTAATGTAAAGCTTGACATTATGTAACTTTGCACCCTCTGTTTGGATTGGATTCTGAATAGAATGAATGAGCTGGAGTCCTGTTATAGGAAGCATTGACTTATTCAGTTTATCTTTCTTTTTACCAAGCCTGGGAAGCAGTATTGTGTGTGTGTGTGTCTGTGTGTGTGTGTGTGTAATGTTGAGCTATGCTAGTTTCAGAATTCTTATTTTCTGAAAGTCTTAAAAACAAGAGTTGGCTTTTCTTTACTGCGGTAGGTTCAGGCTACTTAACTGAGGGCAGACAATGGACTTGAATAACTCCCAGAATTGCCTTTTTAGCTATGATTTTTGTAGTGCCACTGTCCCCAAGACAAATTTTAGTCTGCCCTTTGTCTAACTTTTCCTTTCTTACAGAAATATGCCTATTATTTCTTGTTTTCAAAAATTATTATGCCTATATATATTATTGGCTCTTCTTTCAAGTTTTTAAATTTACATTTCTAGGTTTAGAAAAATATATCTCTTGACCTAAAAGCTTTGGAAGTTGAAAGCATTAAATAAGCGTCCCTTGCCCCCAAACTTATGTATTCCTTTTCCAGGTGTGAGAATACTTTATCCAAACTGCTGATTTCTCTTGGCCTTTGAATGTTTTGTGAGATTCAATTATATTAGAATCATCGAAAGAATTATGGTTTGTAGGATGGCCATTTGATATACAATGCTTGGGGTTTTGGATTAAAAAAATAAATTAGTTAATAAAGTATGTTATTTTTGTAGTAATGTCTTTAAAATAAGGCTGTAAACAGCTGGAGCTTGCTTAATCAGAGTTCTTATAGTGTGATCTTGAACAGTTTGCTTTTTAATGCTGATGGTTAACTCTTCTGGTAACATGATAATTCAAGATTATTTTAAAAATTATAGTGGAGTTAATGAAAAGTAATTAAGTAAAACATGTTAACAGAAATTAACTGGTGACTTTTTTAGTACATTTTTGAAAACCCTTTGAATTAATTTTTTTTAGTAGGATAAGTATTTGAGTTAATGTATAATAAATAGTAATATATAGCATAAATGTAAGTATAAATATGGTAATACTATAAAGTATAGTTATAGTAATAATGCTAGAGGACTGGGGAATCTTATCTGTCAGGGAACTGTTGCTAAAACATATACTTTGTGTTGAAGTATCTTAACATCTTAAATACTGTATCTTATTGGAACCTTTTTTGGTAAGTCTATTTATAGAAAGATTATAGAATAGTTAGAAGAAGTTATGGATTGTTTATCATTTAAAAATATATGTGCTTTCTTTCCTAAGAGATATTAGTATTAAAATAGTTGGCATTTAAAAATTTTGTGGTAATAGAAGTAGTTTAAGATCCACTGAAGCATATATTTTCATAAATTTGGTTTGCCTGCATGTAGATGGTAGGGAGAAATTATTAGGTCAGTTCTAGAGGTGGCTTTTTTATACTGTAATATTTGAATGTTGATGTTTAAAAACATTCTGTATTGTTATGTGTGTTTTTTGTTTGCTGGCACTTAAAGGGATAAAGGTTGAGTATCCCTTATCCGAAATGCTTGGGACCAGAAGTGTTTTGGATTTTGGATTTTTTTGGATTTCAGAATATTTACAGAACACATACCGGTTGAGCAATCCCTAATCTGAAAATCTGAAATCCAAAATGTTACAATAAGCATTTCCTTTTACCGTCATGTTAGCACTCAAAAAGTTTTGGAGGATTTCTGATTTTTGGATTAGGGATGCTCAATCTGTATATTTATTTCCAGTGCTAAAGAAAGTGTTTTGGTTAAAAAAGTAACCACAGAAATAATGTCATGATTTGTGTTTGAGAATAAATGAGGTCTTTAATTTGATGCATTTTAAAGAGTTTTCTAGTTTGGAAATTATCTTCTAGCAATTACAGTCATAATTGTGTATTTGGACAAAGTCTCATGTACGTACTCAATATTTCCTACAATTGTAATAAAGATATCCTAAGAGATTGTAGAACATGTTTGAGTATCTGGGCACAAATTAGAACTGCAGCAATACATAAACAGGTATAATACTTTTTAAGTTCTGGTGTTGTTTTTCACTGAATAGTTCTTTCTGTCGAACGAATTACAAATTGAAATGACTAGGGAGCATTTGACTGCCACCTCTAGATATTTCAGGTTGTTAAGAAAAACTGCCTGAGAGATGAATTTTTGTGGCTTAGGTTAAAGATGAACCAAAATGACGGTTCATTGCTTGGCTAGCTGCGGAGTGAATCTTTTTCTGATTTAGATTATGTAACATTTAGTTTTTGTTTATGTAGTACCAATATTCTGCATATTTGAAAGGATTTCTGTTAAGTTTGTTTTTACTTTGAAACTCATTGTGATATTTTGAAAACTTTGAAATTGATGTTAGTGACTAATAACACTGCATTATTAATATTTTTGAAATGTGGTATCAAAAGAGCTAATTTATGTTAAGAAAATACCACTAGATTGGCTAAGAATTGAAATGGTGGTTAGGCTATTTAGGGCCCACATGTATTTATTTGTAGACTGGTTAATTAGTGGAGTTTAATGAATGCATAATTGGCACAATTGACAGTCTTAAGTACTTTTACTGAAACTTCACACATGTAATTGTATCAGTTTTCTATATTAGTTTGCCGAATATGTGATGTCAGTGGGTAGAGTTCTGTAATAGAATATTACACAATACGTGACAAAAGAGAAAATTTTAAATGTTAAAGAGTTAAATGTTTTAGTTATATTCCATGAGTTTAAAAAAACAAATGAAGGCCGGGCGTGGTGGCTCACGCCTGTAATCCTAGCACTCTGGGAGGCCGAGGCGGGCGGATCGCTCAAGGTCAGGAGTTTGAGACCAGCCTGAGCAAGAGTGAGACCCTGTCTCTACTATAAATAGAAAGAAATTAATTGGCCAACTAAAAATATATAGGAAAAATTAGCCGGGCATGGTGGCGCATGCCTGTAGTCCCAGCTACTTGGGAGGCTGAGGCAGTAGGAT
>CAUYRT010072830.1:0-75965 GCA_963574885.1 Lepilemur ruficaudatus
GCTAAGCTCTGTAGCCACCGTCTACTCCAGGAGGTCACTGTCTGACAGAGACTCAGCTCCCCGGCTCTAGTCCCCGACTGATTCTTCCTCTACTGTCGCCTCAATGAGTAGCTGAACTGGCAGCAGAAACAAAAACAGACACCAATAACAGAGCTTTTAGTTGGTGCCAGGCACTGTGTGAAGTGCTTCTCAACCCCACGAGTCACGTATTATGACCTGGATTTTGTAGACGAAATCCACGCTCAGGGAAGTTAAGACTTGTGCGAGGCATCACAGCTACTGAGCACGTAGCAGACTGGCGGGCTTAAGAAGGTATTGCCCCAGAGGAGGCAGGCGCCCCAAGCCCAGTGCAGCCCCACTCTGACCCCTGTGGGAACTTTGGAACATTTGCTTGAATGTCTAAGGGGTGTTGAGACGAGGTTGTCTTTAATCCGAGCTGCTTCTGATGTTCACGTTACATCCTAGAAAAGCAGTGACGGGGGGGGTGAAAGGGCACCACCCATCCCCCCTCCCATCTTTCTTCTTCATCATGGCCCAGGACATAAAGTCTGAGGCTCCGGAAAGCCCTCCTGACTCCCACAGCCTGTGCCAGCCCTTGGTCTCGCTGGACCACTGCTACCTCTCTCTGAGTGAGAACAGGAAGGCGCAGCCCAGCCCTAGCTCGGAGGACAGTGACCCAGAGTTCATGTGGCCGCAGCAAGAGGTGAGAGAGGCAGCCATCTGCCAAAGCCAGTCAGATGTCTCTTGCCCTCTCTCATCTCCCTGTCTCCCCGACCCAGGACATGCGAGCTAACCCCGAGGGCTTGCAGACCTCCAGTGATGAGGACGGAGACTATACGTGGACCCCTACCCGGCGGGCCTCAACCGTGTCCGCAGCCGGGAGAAAGGCCAGGAAGGGCGGAGCAGGCAGAGGCCCCGTGAAGCCCAAGGAGAGCAAGAAAGCCCCCGGCTCCACCCAGATGAAGAAAAAGTGTGTCAACGGCTTCATCATGTTCTGCAGGATGAACCGGAAGCAATACATCCGGTGGGTCGGGGGGGTACTCTTTGGTCCTGGGTCAGGCCCTACCTTCACTGTCTGCTCATCCCCCAGACCATGTGGCTCCCCACTGCCGTCTGACATGTCTGCCCCTTCCTGGGTCCCGTTAACCCTTCCTCAACCACAGTTCTGCCCCAGAATTTAACCTTGGACCCCTCGCATTGGTCAGGGCCTATCAGTTGTAAGCAATGATTTCAGACTTATGAAAAAAGAAATGAATTGACTTATTATAATCTATAAAACAGGGCAGGGATAGTTGCCTTCAGATGTGATTGGTTTTAGGGCTCAAACAACGCTGTCTGGAATCTTTGTCCCTCTCTCTCAACTCCTTTGTCCTCTGGGCTGGCTTCATTCTCCAGCATGCGGGCGATGTTGGAGGCACCCAGGAGGTGCATGCTTGTGTCCTTTCTGCCACCCTGGCGACTTTGGTGGGAGGAGAGCTCCTGTCTCGAAGGGTTCAAGCCAAAGTCCTGAGTCTAAGTAACTTTGATAGATCAGGTGCCCGACGCCAAACCGGTCGTTGCCAGGGCTGAAGCCAGGAGAGGGGGAGGCCCCCCCAGCTACAGTGGAGAAGAGCTGGTTCCTTTACAGGAAGATCCAGGTGCTAGTGCCAGGAGCAGTGGCTACAGGTCCCCTGTACTCTCCGGGACACCGGGTGTCCCCTTGTGAACAACCATTTAATCCATTTCCCTTCTTTGACTCCTCGGCTCCAAAGGGTGTGTAAGGGAGACCTCGCAGGCCAAAGGGATAGGAAAGATCTGAGTTTCCAGATGGAAAACTGAGGCTCTGAGAGGCCAAGGGACTCTTGTGTGGCCATAGCGATGGCCTCTGCCCAAGTCAAGGTGCCCTGCAGGCTTCTCCTTACCTCCCCCGCTTCCTCCCTCTCCCTGTCCCAGAGCCTGCCCTGGGACCGCATCCACGGCTGCCACCAAGGAGCTGGCCCAGCTGTGGCGCGTGATGACGCAGCAGGAGCGGAGACCGTATTGGTGAGAAGCCCCTGCCCAGGGGGCTCAGTGGTGGGTAGAGGGGCCTCCCTGATCCTAATCCTGCTCCGATCTGCAGAGCCTTAAGCTTCATGGTATTGGAAACAGGTTGGGAGTTTACTGGGCTGGGGAACGTGTGTGCCACCAATTTTCAGGAAAGACCTGGGGGTAAGAAGCAGAGAGGTAGCTGAGCAGGGCAAGTAGCCTACGTGGGCATTTGGGCCTTGCTGCCCCAGTTCCTTTGGCCCTCTCGGCCACGTGGAGTTTCTCAGAGCATGGTTTTATTTCCTGTCACTTGGCTTCCTCCTTCCCTCTTCTTTTTCTACCCCTCTTCCCGAAACCTTATCCTTTCCACCAACTTCGAAGTGCTGCCATCCGCCCGTTTCTGAACTGGCCCCTGAAACACTCACGTCTGTGCACGATTTTTAAGAGATCCTCAAAGGAGCGTGGGACTCCTGCAAAGAGCCCTTGGCAGAGTCCCGTCTTCCCAGTAGGGCTAAAACTCTGGCCCCCCTCTCAGCCAGGCCCTGGTCACTTCGGGGCCCAGAGCGTTAGGGGTGGGACAGAGGTGCCCAGGAGGTGAGTGAGGAGCCCCTGGTCATCCTGCCACCGTCTCCCCGCAGCATCAAGGCTCGAAGATTCAGCCGCCAGCACAACCGCATCGTGAAGCAGGACAGCTCCAGCAGCGATGACGACGACTGGGGGATGCCCAAGCCCTTCTACCAGCTGCTGGCCGAGAAGGCCCGCCGCGCCTCGGAAGGGGCCTTGCTGCCGCCCCCTCACCATGGGCGAGAGAGGGTAACCCCGTCGGTCTTCTCCCTGGCAGCTCTTGCTCGAAGCCGGGAGAGCTTGTCCCCTCTGGGGCATTGAGCCTGGGAGTGGTGACGCGGGGTCTCCGTGGCCAGTTCCCACAGGGCCCGGAGAGGGGCGTAGTTACTGCTCCTGCTGCTGCCTTGCTCAGGCAGAGCTGTCCCTTCGCTGCACTTCTACCCTGTGGCCCCCAGAGGCCCCTCGGGGCGGGAGGGAGGAAACCTTAAATGAAATGCAGGGAGGTGAAGTTTCCAGGCAGGGCTGCCCTCTGCCCTTCCTTTCCCCACCCCAGAACCACATGGTTTCAACCCTCTTCGTTCTCACCTCTCCCACTCCTCCCTCCCCTGTTCTATTTATGAATTATTGTTTTAAATGAAATAAAGCAAGTGCAACCCTTGTCACCAACAAGGGTGACAAGGGGAAGCTCTCCTGCATCTCCTTGCCCCCCACCCCAGGGTGCCCCTTCTACCCAAATCTGGAGGCCTGCAGCTTGAAAGAAACCTCACTGCCCACACCCGCCCAAGCCCCACCACAAATCTGAGTGCAAACCCCTCTTCCCCCTTCAGGAAGTGGCGATCAGAAAGCCACAGTCTCAGGCAGGGCTTTCTGTCATTCAGGTTTTCTTTGGGTCAGTCATTTGGAAGGAAAGCCACACCCCCAGTAGTTCTGTTGTCTGGTAACTTTAATTGAAATGGAGGCATAACATGTCCTAGAAAAATAAAGATTTAGGATACAAACTGGACACAGGGGTCAGGGGTGCCCCCAGGGAGGAGGGAATCTTTGGTCTGGGGCTGGACGTGACGAGGGCTTCCATCTGGGGGAGCTGGTGGAGCAGGCCTCGGCCCTACCCACACCGGGCGTCCCTCTTCAGTAGGAAGGGCCGGCTAGGGGAGGGCCTGTCAGTCTCGGGGCACTGCCGGTCCCCCATCCTCGGATTCCAAGCAGTTGTGAGAACACTGGATATCAGTGGAGCTATTAATAGTGTTTCTAGTGTTGCAGGGAGTGACAGGGAGAGGGATCGTGGGGCTTGGAAAGGCAGCCATCTGGCCGGGTTTTCAGCTCACAGCCAGAACCAGGTGGAGGGGGCAGAGTCCTGGGTCAGGATGTCCCAAACCACCCCACGTATGGGCAGGGCAGAGCAAGGCGAGGACTGTAACAGGAGGCCTCCCATCCAGAGACGGACGGTGCCCTGGACAGGGGCAAGTCCCCCGGGCACCTCCAGGGCTTGGAGAGGTTAATTGGGCCAGAAGGACGTAGTGTGTGTGGAATCTTCAGACTGCAGCAACTGTTCCTGAGAGGCTCCCTCCCAGGTCCGGTCCCTGCATCTTGAGCACCATTATCAGGAGAGCAATCGGGCCAGGCTGGGTCACAGTTCCAAGGGTTCTTCCACAGGCACCGACTGCAGCTGGGTCAGGACCTTGGCCTCAGCTTCCAGCCCCTCATCAACCTCGCCCCCTGCCGCGGCCCCCAGGAGCAGCCCCTCGGGGTCAGGGTCCTGCAGCCTCAGCACGGTGTGGGGGGCCTGTGTCTCCAGCCCCTTTTCAGCGTCTAACAGCCCCTCTGTTGCTGTGCTCAGTTCCAGCCCCGCGGGCCAGATGGGTACAGCCGCAGGTGACAGCATCAGCCCCTCCGGTGGGGCTGCTGGGAAGCTAGGCAAGAGGCCAGGGGAGTCTGGGGAGAAGGGCAGGCTGGCACCAGAGGTGGCAGCAGGGGTGGGTGGTGGCTGCTGCACAGAAATGGTGCCCAGGGCGTGCGCCTCCGGGAGAGCAGGGCTGGGGGCCACCGGGAGTGCTCCTTCAGGCACTGAGATGGCCGTCTCTGGCTTCAGGGGCAGGGCCAGGCTAGGGGCTGGAGGCAGGACCTGGGAGACCAGCATGCTGGTAGGGAAGGTGGCGGTGAGGATGATCTTGCCCTGCTGCACAGCCACGCCCGTCACGATTGGGCTGCCAGACACAGGGTTGGCCAGGAGGAAGTTTCCTGTGGGGAGAAGAGATGTGCCAAGCACATGGTCAGAGCCAGAAGCAGCCGGCAGAACAGAGGGGGAGATGCTACTGGGCGACAGGTGGCCAAGCCCCTTCCAGGCAGAGCCAAGCCGTGTGGCTGCAGCCAGGGCACTAGCCCTGGCACAGAAGGGCACTGGGACTTGCCAGGGGTGACATGCCCCCTGAAGCCCATTGACAGCCCCCTCCCTCTCTGAGTACTGTAATCCCCTCTCCCAGCTCTCACCCCGGCCTGACAGAGGCAGAAGGGGTACCTGGAGCAGTGGCCGAAGGCAGCTGCAGGGCTGTCACACCCACCCCAGAGTTTATCAGGTGCACGTTGGCAGGACCTGCTGCAGCCGCCACCTTCACGGGGCTGCCTGGCCCAGCTGCCAACAGCTGCAGTGGCCCCACAGCCTGGGGCAGGGTCACCACCTGCGAGGTGGGCACGACCTGGGGCAAGTTCAACAGTGGGGAGGTGGGGCCCAGGCCCGTTGGATACCCAGGGGGTGGGGAGATTGGCACCACTTGTGGAGCAGCCACAGCAGGCACTGGTCCTGGGGTCAGAGGAAAGGTGGCAGCTGGCGGGGGGCCAGGCACCACTTGGGGCAGGGTTCCTGGGACCTCCTCTCCGGCTGGCCCTGAAACAGTGACCTGGGCCCCCTTGGTCTCAGGGGCCTCAGGCTGCGCCTCCTCCAGCCGAACCTCCCCAGTCTGAGGGTCCAGGACCAGGGAGGTCTTAGCCTCACCGGCCCCCTGGGGACTAGGCTGTGCAGGAGGGGCAGCACCGCCCCCTGTGAGCAGCAAGGGGCCCAGGCTGGAGGCCTCGCCCAGGGCCAGGCTGTTGATGATGACAGGGCTGCCATTGAGGAGCACGGCTGGAGAGCTGCTGGCCGCCAGGAAGCTCCCATTCACCAGGATGGAGGAGGAGGCGGGGCACGGCGAAGGAGGGGTGGCTCCTGCCAAAAATATGGAGCCCTGGGCAGTGGCCTCCACAGACACTGGGGCCACCCCCCTCTCCAGGTCCTGGGGACTTCGGCTGGACTCGTCCTCAGTAGTGGGATTCCCATCAGACTCGCTGTCGGGAAAAATGATTGTAAGCTGTGGCCAGTTAGCCAGCTGGGCTCCTGCGCAGAGCCAGGCGCAAGCTGCTCTGCAGGAGCACAGGCTGCCCGCTGCCTACCCACGTTTCCCTGTCCCCACGCTTTTGTGGACCATTTCTGGGTTTATGAAACCTCTGTGAGACGGTCCCAAGACCCCAGGGCCTTCCGCCAGCCCTGCATTGACGCCATCGCAGAAAAACTAAAGCTGGACGGGATGGAGAGGGAAGAGATCCTGCTCTCCCACTGCCTTGGCCACGGCGCCCCAGGCAGAGCACCCAGGCTGCCCTGAAGTTTCCTGGGGTAGGGGGAGAGCACACAGGCCCGCGAGTGTCCCGGAATGAGGAGCAGGCGCCGGCTCAGCTCCCTGTGCCCTCCCCGCGGGGCGTCAGAAAAGGGAGTGAGAGGCCGGGCCCACAGGGTGGGAGGGGAAGGGCTTGGATTACAGGGAAACCGGAGCTGGGGAGGGTTCACGTTTCACAACAAAGACGGACGACAGGCCACGCTGTTTGGGCCCTGGGGGGTGTGGGAGTGGGTGGGGAAGAGTAACGGTCAGGGGAGGGCCAGGCTGCAAAGGGGGCCTGAAAGGAACCCCTACATAGGCTGGGGTGGGGGCAGAGGCCCCTTCCGCTTCTCCGCAGGCCCCATAGAGCTCCCTATTTTCTCACTGCCTCCCCCCAGTGAAGTCCCGAGCACTGACTGGAGCCTGGATGGAACAGCGCGAAGAGGTCTCTGAGCCTCCGCGTGCGGAGAAGTGACGCCCGGGGAGGGGGCCCAGGCGTGTGCGTGTCCCATCCTCGCTCAGTTCCTGCGCTCCGCAGACGCGTGAGGGTGGGAGCGGGAGGTGTCCGAGGAGTTCGGCGCGCTGACCCCAGCAGCAGGCACCCGGGAAGAGCACTGGTAGATAGAATGTCCCCGGGAAAGCGGGACTTGCCCCGCACGAGTCCCCTCACCTCTTGCAAGGCGCGCCGCCGCCGGCCCCGGTCCGGTCACGCTGTCGCCGGTTCTTGAACCAGTTGCTGACCTGCGTGAGCGAGAGGCCGGTGAGCGTGGCCAGGCGGCGCTTCTCGTCCGGCGTGGGGTAGCGGTTGCCGCGGTAGCAGGCCTTGAGCGCGGCGCGGGAGCGCTCCTTGAAGCAGTAGACGGTCTCCTCGCCGTCCCAGATGGTCTTGGGCAGCGGGAATTTCTTGCGGAGGCGGTACTTGTCCACTGCGCCCAGCGCACGGCCACGGGCCCGCTCGGCCTCGTGGTAGCGCGCGCGCAGGTAGAGGTCCTGCAGGAAGGCGTGGTGGGCGGCGGGGAAAGGGCGGCTCTCGAGTAGCCGGTAGAGCTCAGCGTACTCGCCCCGCTGGAAGGCCACCAGGGCCCGCGCGCGCAGCACCGGGTCGCTGCCACGTAGGCGCTCGGCTGGGGGCAGTGCGCCCAGGAAGCGGCTCAAGCGGCCGGCGTGGCCCGCCTGTAGCAGCGCCTCGCAAACGCACGCCACCTGCTCGGGCGAGAAGCGGAGGCCGGTGGGCGGCTCGGCAGTGGCCTCGGGGGACGACTCGGGGACGCCCGGGGATCCCGGGCCCTCCGCTCCCGCCGCCGCTTCGCCCGCCCCGGCCCCGGCCGCCGCCGCCGCCTCACCCTCGGCCGCCTGCAAAGTCTGCAGGAGCTGGCGCGCTTCCTCCTCCTCCTCTTCGGTCGCCGCCGCCGCCACCGCCTCCCCCCCGACCGCCGGCCCCGCGCTCGGCTCCGCAGGCAAGGTAGCCATGTTTTGCAACTTTGGGAAGTTCCTCCCTCCTTCTCCTCCTCCCTCGGGCTTTCCCCAGCCCCTTCCCCCGCCTGTCCCCCCTCTTCGCTCCCACCCCCGAGCTTCCCGAGCTTCTCCCCTGGCAGACCCTGCGGCCCTCCCCCGCCCCGAATGCAAGACTCAGCTCTCCATTCGGGTCTCTGTCCCTGTGTGTGTCCGTCCCCCTCCTCGTCTGTCCGTGATTCTCCCTTTGTTTTCCCTCCGCCTCTAGCCGCGCTTTCTGCCTCCCCCCGCGTGTGCCTCAGGCTCAGGGCCTCAGTTTCCCCATCGGGACAACGGAGAAGGTAACGGGAAGTCCAGGAGGGAGGGCTAAGGGCGCGAAGCCACCTCCACCCCGGGACTGAGCTCCTGCACGCCTCCGTCTCCAGGGTCCTCTGCAGGCCCCCCCATTCCCCATCTCGCCCTGCGCTCCGCCCCTCGGAATTCCCGGCTCCGCAGGGGGGCGGGTCTGGCCGGGAGGAGGGGCGGGGGAAGCGAGCTAGAAAGTTTGCAGCAACTTTTCTGAGCCTACGTTCCTGGAGCGGATGCGCGTGGCTTGCGCAGGCGCAGTGGGAAGACGATGGCCGCGCGCGCGCCCGCGCTGCCGGCCCAGCCCCCTTCTCCACGCGCGGTGGCACAGCTGGGCCACAGCTGGGCGGGGGGCGGTGCCTCGGGGGGGCGGTGGCCGGACGCCGAAGCCCCGCCCCTCAGTTTTCCCTTTCCCCATCCCTGATTCGTCTGCCTTGAGTCCCGCGAGCTCCCCGCCAACCCATTGGCCGCCTCCACTCTTCTTCTGATTGGCCAGTGAGCAGCCTCCCGCCCACAACGCAAACAGAACGGACACCGCGGAGCCCCGAACTTTAGGCAGGCGGGAGGGCCTTTTATTCGCGAGGGTCGGGCGTGGGGTCCTAGGTGAGGAGAGACAATAAATACCGAGGAATGTCGGGGGTCTCAGTGCATCCAAAACGTGGATTGGGGTGTTGGGGTCCTGGAGCCTGTCAGTGAGTCGGAGGACAAGACAAGATCAATAAATATCCAAACCTCCGAGGCGGGCGGAGCCGGCTGTGGCTCCGAGAGTAGCGCATGTGAGCAGGGGGCGCGGGAGTCCCCGAAAAAGCGGGACTGGCAAAAGAAAGCGGGCAGAGGTCGCGCAGAACGTTCGCCACGGAAATAAAACGTTCCCGGGCGAGCAGGGCCGCATGCACAAGGAGGATTTGCGAACTGAAGGCGGGTGGGAGTGCGTGGAGGATGAAAAGTGGATGGCCAAGCCCGGCCTGCCGCCTGCTCAGGACCGCAGTTTACTCATCCACGTCGGGGCCGCAGTCCGGCCCGAGGGAAGTGGTCTGCGATCCCACGTCTGCAGCAGCAGCAGCACCAGCAGCAGCAGCATTCCCGGCTACAAAGCCCCCACGAGCCCCATTCGCCCGCCGCGGGCCCGACTCCTTCCTCCCCGGCCGCCAGGGGGCGGGCCCGGATCATAGGACAGGAGCTTGGGCGAAGACCCACGCACGCGGGTGTGAACGGGGGTGCGGTGGGAGCAGCTTCTGTGTAGTCTCCGGACCACCCAACCCTTCAACGGGCCCCGAGAGGAGGACAGTCTGGGGCTCTAGGATTCAGGGGGCGAAGGCGACTCCCGGGCAGCGCCAGGGCGGGGCGAGATAGCCGGCGTAGGCCACCAACCCAGCGCAGCCCAAGGCGGCGGCAAGAGCCAGAGCAGCGGCGAACAGGAGCAGGGAAAGCGCCTCCGATAGGCCACGCCTAGGGACCTGCGGGCGAGAGGGCGGGATCAGCACCCGGCGACAGGGGCCTCTGATTGGCTCCAGGAGTCGCCCCGCTTACACCCAAAAGTGAGTCCACAATCCTCCCTGCGCCCGTCCCCGGCCCGTCCCCAGCAGCAAGCAGCTGTGGTTGGTTTGCTCGCAAGCCTCAAATCCCGTACGAACTCGCCATTGGCTGCTTCCTAGCGTCCTGCGTTGATTGGCTGCCCGAGCTTTCTCCCTCCCCGCGGTGGGCGGAGCCCGACAGAGCTGCCCCAAAGCAGTGACCGTGCGGGGTAGGTGGAGCGAGGCGGGAGCTAGGCGGGGGCGCGGCGGGCGGGAGGGCGTGCGTGGGCAGCCGGACGTACCCTGGCAGGGAACAGCAGGTGGCGGCGGTGCATGGGGCCTGGCCCCACCAGCGGGCACTGGCCCAGAGCCACGGCCGTGGGGCCATCTAGCTGGAGAGAGAAGGGACAGGTGACCCGATCGGAGCCCAGCCCAGCCCTAGGCAGGGCGCGAGAGACAGCGAGGGAGTCGAGGCCGGGGAGGGACTCTAGGGAGATCCCGGAGGGGATGTGGTGAGAGACCTCGACCGAGGGGGATCTGGGGCTGAATGAAGGCCTTCTGCCCTCTGGAGCCACAAAGAGGTAGGGTGAGCCCTAATATGGATGGGGAGACGGGAAGGGGATCCGCAGAGGGGGCAGCAGGCCTGAGGCAGGGGAAAGAAAAGGGTCTTACATGGGAAGGTGGATCCGTGGCCCGGGGACTGGGGACCCCCGTGACAGCTGGAAGGAGAAGAGAGAGGCGTAGGGCGCGTGGAGGGGCGGAGGAGGACGGTGGCGCGGCGTGCCCCAGCCTGGGCCCCTCCCCTCCCCAGGTGTCCACACTCCCACCGAACAGCCGGCCCACCTCCTCCTGGCGCCCTCGGGGACGGGGGCGGAAGAGGGACTCGCCTGAGGCTCCCTGGGCCCGAAGCAACTCCATCTGCTCCTGCAGCTGCCGGACGTGTGCCTCCAGGTCACGGTTCCGGGCCTCGGCTTCCCGTAGTTGACTGCAGGGAGGTAAGCACGGTGAGCCCGTCTGAGTCCCAGCAAGAGGGGCAGCAAAGGGGCCCCCGCGCCCCGACCCCGACCTGGCGAAGTTCTGGTTGGCCGTGCGGATGGCCTCCAGCTCCCGGCTAAGGCTCTGCCGGTTGAGCACCTCCTCCTCCAGGGCCTCCTGGAGCTCCCGCAGCGTGACCTCGGCCTCAGCCTCTGCTTCCGGGATAGCTTCTGGAACTGCCACTTCAGCCTGTATACGAGGACCGAGCTTAGGGCTGCCTGTCACTCCCACAGGAGTTGGGATCCAAGCCTGGGATCCTCGCTTGTCCTGTACTCCCCCACCCCCTGAAATTTCTGGAATCCCCATAGCTCCTGCAATGACCCAAGCCCCCTCCTTCCCTACCTCCAGCCTTCTCTGTGGTCTCCAGCCTTTAGTCTGGTCCTCTCCTATCTGCACAGGAACCAAAGGCTAGTCCTAAAACACTAACTCAACTTGACCATGTCCCTCCACTGCTCAAAATCTTGCCAGCCCCCTAGTGCCCTCGGGACAAAGCTGGCCTCCCCTTCCCCCTCCCCTTCTCATGTAACAATTCAGCCATACTACCCTCCTGTCGCTTTCAAGAGCTACCTGGTTGGTGTTCCCACCAGGGCTTTGGCCCTTGAGGTTCTCTCTACTGACCAGTTGGCACTGTTCTTTTCATGGTTGGCTCCTCCTTTGCCAGTGCTCAGCTCAAAGATAAACGCCTCAGAGAGCCTCCCTACACACACACAGACACAGACACACACACGTGTGCACATGCACACCGAATGCCCTGCTGTAATTTCTTCCTAGGGACTGTCTCCCAACTGCTGTAACCTCATCTCTACAGGTTTTCTGTCTGCTTCTGTCCAGTAAGCTCCCAGAAGGCAATGGCGCATGCCAGCCTAGAAGCCGTCACGTTCCCTTCATCCCTGACCAACCCTCTCCTCCATCAACTTACGGTTTCCTCCGGTGGGGACACCGTGGGTTCCAGGCTGGGCGCTTGCACATGTGGCTCAGGCAACTGCTCGGCCTCCAGTTCCATGGGTGTGGGGCCTGGGAGGACCTCCCTGTCCCTGGGGAGAGAAAGAGGACACGGGGAGGGAGAGAGGCTGCCATCCCCAGGTTGAGAACCAGGACTCCCTAGCCTGTGGGCAAGGGGCAGCTGGCCCTGAAGACCCCCTGGTTTGAGGAGGGGGAGGGGCAGAGTGAAGGGATGAAGTGCCCTCTTCTGGGTAGGAAAAGCCTGCCCCTCCGATGGCCTTGGGCCCCTGGGAGCTGCTGCCCTTTCTAAACCTTCTGGAGGGACCTGGAGTCCAGACACCCATTCTAGAGTCTGCTATCTCCTCCCTTTGCAGACCCATCTCCTTAAGGCCTCAGGACGGGGAGGGGGACCCCATGAGGGAGACTGCCTAGCTCTGGCCACCCTCCAAAACTGTGATCTTAAGACTAGGCGTGGGACCCTGTGACCCAGCAATCCTTCCTATGGGAATATGTCTCAAGGACCTGTCTATCCTGGACATGCGCCTGGGACATAACAGAGGATGAGCTAAATCCTGACCTGCCATTAGGCATGGTATCACACAGCGGTTCAGAGTCATGTTGCAGATCATTAATAAGGAATGGTGTTTGTCACACACTGTCCAATAACAAAAGCTGATTAGAAAACCACCTGTTCTCGCAGTTGTCGAATACGTGTCTGCGCATGTGTGAGCCACGGACCACTGCTGGGCAGTGGGCTCAGGGATCGACCTCCTTTTCTTTTTTTGTTTCATTTTTTTTATTTTTAGAGACAAGTTCTCACTCTGTCACCCAGGCCTGGGGTGCAGTAGCACCATGGTAGCGCACTGTAATCTTGAACTCCTAGGTTCAAGCGATCCTCCCACCTCAACCTCCCAAGTAGCTGGGACTACAGGTGTACACCACTACACCCGGCTAATTTTTCTATTTTTATTTTTTTGTAGAGACAGGGTCTTGCTATGTTGCCTGGGCTGATCTCAAACTCCTGGCCTCAAGTGATTATCCTGCCTTGGCCTCCCGAAGTGCTGAGATTATAGGCATGAGACACCACGCCTGGCTCGTGACCCATATTTTCTAATTTACTTGTGATAAGCCATACATTATTTGTATAATTAATATTTTTAAAGGCCTTATTGTTATACGACTGACTCAATGAGTTTGTGTTCTTTTGAAATTGATTGTAAATTTTTCAACTTATTATTTTCTAAGATTGAGGCCCCATGACTCTGTACTAGAAATGTCAAAGTCAACGGTTGCAAGATTCTGGAAGGCCAAGTCTGGCTCTGAGGTTTTACAACTGAATCTAAAATTTTAAAGTACTATGGTCTGAGACTTTAAGATTCTACAGCTCTGGGCTCCTAAGAGTTCTGGGTCTCAAGACTGATTTATGCAAATCCACTGTCCCAGGACGAGCAGGAACACAGGAAACCCAAGCAGCCTCCGGGGCCTCTGGTGGCCTTGCAGGGCAGAGCTTACCTGAGGGCCATGCAGGAGTAGGAATAGCCCACGAAAGGCAGGTGGACCCCCAGCGGCACGCCTTCCTGCATGTCTGACAGTGTCTCCTACACAAGAGACCCGCGGATGTGACCAGCAGTTGGCAGGGCTGGCCTCTCACCCCTTCTGGTTTCTGCCTACATGTTCCCCCAAAACCAACCCCAACTCAGGACTTATCGAAAGTGGCCCTCGATCATTGTTTCTTGTATCATTTTACCTCCCTTCAGCACATTTGCCACACTAAGTGAAAATATATACTTGTCTAGACCTCAAGGGGATGAGGGTAGAGACCAGGGCTGATTTGGTCAGTGCTGTGTCCCCAGAATGCCCAGCAGGAGGGCACCCAGAGCTGAGCAAGCATTCCTGGACAGCTTGCTCAATAGTGGAGAGAGAGGTGGTGTAAGGAAGGAAGCGTCCTCTCCTGCCTCCCCTCATCCCTTCAGGTCTCAGCTTAGACACACGCCACGCCCCCACAAGCCCTCCGGGACCTTCCATGCTGGGCCAGGACCTCCCCCAACCCCCCCACTCTCCCATCTCAGCCATGATCACTCAGGGGCTTCACTGTCTGGGGACTTGTCTGTGTCCCCTCACTGACTGTAAGTCACACACTGGGTGGGCACAGCAGGTGCTCTAGGGAATGAATGATTCAGGACTCCAGCAGGTAGACACTGTCGTTATTCCAACTTTATGGAGCGAGGGATGGGCAGGTTCCCTCAGCCCCTCAGCCAAGCAGGTGCTGTAGGTACCTACCCCGCCCCCGCTCACCATGGCAGTGAGCCCGTCCTCTACCATATCAAAATTGCACGTGTCAGTGGCACCCTGGAAGTCTGGAGTAAAGGGGGGAACGCTGTTGCGGAGACCATCCCAGTCAAGGCCAAAGAAGAAAGGATGCTTCTGGAAATCGCTTGCTCCATCCCGGCCCAGCCTTGTCTCCGGGGGACACAGCAGCCGCTGGATGAGGTCTCGAGCCTCCTCAGGGACCCCTGCGTCCGCCAGCGGCAGAGACAGGTGCTCCTGCTCAGACGGAAAGGGAAAGGGGCACGACTTGAGCTGGGAGCAAATGCAGAGAGTTCAGGGGCTCCCTGGGGCTGCGCTCACCTTGTAGTGGACAATCTTGCCGTAGGTCTCGGCCGTGGAGTCGGCGTAGAAGGGCGTCTGCCCATAGAACATTTCATAGGCGAACACGCCCAGCGCCCACCAGTCACATTCCGGCCCGTAGCTGCCTGGCCCGGGCCCGCCGCCCACAGCCTGCAGGATCTCGGGGGACAAGTAGTCTGGGGTGCCCACAGCCACCAGCGATCGCACCTGCGGCAACAGGGCCAGAGCTGGGCTCGGTCCTACGCCTCTGGGCTCTGGCTTCACCCTGCCCACCAGCTCTGGCCCCCCCCCCAACCACGCCCCAAATGCTGATGCCTTCCCTCTGCTTGGTCTAAACCTTCCCCCAGGACGCACAGCACACTTAGGCCTGGTCGCCTCCTTCCCGCTCCAAATCCAGTCCCGCTCCCATCCCGGCTCCGCACTCTGCGCCTCCCTCCAGCTCACTGGCGGCGAGTTGCCCCACGGCAGGCGCACCCGCTCACCGTTCCATCCGCCCGCAGCTTGAGGCAGGAGCCGAAGTCAGCCAGGCGGATGTGGCCGCAGCGGTCCAACAGGATGTTGTCCGGTTTGATGTCCCTGTGCCAAAGGAAGGAGTGAGAAAGTTAAAGTGAGCATCCCTCCCACCGTCCCGCAAGGCTCCACCCGCACAGGCGTCGCCCGGTGGGGATCCTACAATTCTGGATCCCAGGCCCCGACCCTGTGGGCCCCAACCAGGGAGGTCCCTCTCTAGGCCTTGTCCCCTCTGAGTTCCAACCTTCAAGGTATCCTCCAGGGTACAAGCTTTGCTCTCTCTCTCCCAGTCCCGCCCCTCAGGCGCTGCCACGCCCACCTGTGCACATAGCCCATCCGGTGCACCGAGTCTATGGCCATGACTATCTCTGCCAGGTAGAAGCGCGCCATCTCGGCCGGGATCCGCTCCCCAAACTTGCTCAGCAGCGTTAGCAGGTCCCCGCCCACGTAGTACTCCATGACCAGGTACTGGAGGAGGCGTGTCATGAGTGGTCGGTAGTCCCCCTAGGCGCCGACCGCTATCTCCCAGGACAAAGACTCCCGAAGACACCCTATCTATCGCTGGGCAGAGACCCCACAGCCCCAGCCCTGAGAGAACCCCAGAGACCTCCCAGGCCAAATCGGACAGCATCTCCCCACTCCCTGCCAAAAAACCCCCTACTTCTCCCAGGATGTCACTGGACAGAGATTCACTCCCTCTGAGATATTCAGGGGAAAAGAGAACCCAGAGAGCTCCCAACGCCGAGAACAGGTCCCGGATACTCCCTGCCCCGTCAATGCTCCCAGATAGAGTTCCTGGAGAGCTGTCCCAATCCAGGTAAGAGACTCCCTCAACAGTTATCTTTATACAGGAGTCCTCTAGAATCAGCCCAGGAAAAGAACAGTAAGGGACATTATCTCTCTTCCCAGGTTCCCAGGTGAAGAGACCCCTCTTCTAGCTGAGACAAGTTCCTACCACACACAGAGACGACCCCGCGGCATTTCGGGACAGCTCCCCCAATCCCAGAGCTTCCTCTCCCCACTGCCGCCCCGTTATCTGACAGCGTGGGTGGCTGTCTCTCTTCCTGGCCACCCTGGCCTGAGGCTCACCAGGTAGTTCTCGTCCTGGAAGGCGAAGTGCAGCTGCGTGATCCAGCGCCGGTCTCCATTCACCAACACGTCCCTCTCTTCACGGAAGCAAGAAACCTACAGGGCACCCCAAGGAGCTAAAGGGGGTGCGGGGTGGAGAGGCAGACCCTCTGGGCCCCCACACCAGCCCTGCCCCTCACCTCGCCTCTCTTCAGCATGTCCCACTTATTCATGATCTTCATGGCATACACCTGGCCCGTCTGCCTCATCTTCACCACGGCTACCTGAAGGCCGAAACAGGGTGACAAGGGGCGGAGGTGGCGGAGAAAACAGAAGGGCTCCCAGACCAGACTCCACCCCCAGCCCCACCCAGCGGGGCCCCCGCCCACCCACTGCACCACGCCCACCGGCCCCAAGCCCCGCCCCCGCCCCGCCCTAAGTTCTAAGGTTCGGTCATTCATCATTTTCTAAGGCCCCGCCCCGAACTCCTATGCCCCGCCCACCACAGTAAAGCCCGACTCCCGCCAGGCAGAGTTCCCGCCGCCACTGGGCTCACCTCGCTGAACGCCCCGCGTCCGATCACTTTCAGAATCTCGAAGTCATCCCTCTGCAGTCGGACCTCCTTAAGCTTCCCCACGATGGGCTCCGCTGGGGGGTGGGGGAGAAGAGCCCAGGGTCACTAAGACGGACACTAGAGACTAGGGGGAAGTCGCACCCTCTGTCTCTTAGTCTCCCTTCTTTCTGCCTCTCAGCTTCACCTTAGGACTCTCTCCCAAGGACATCATCACGTAAACACTGTGAGGTTTTGGGGACCCAAAACTGCCCTCCCATAGAGGTGTGATGCCTGGGAACCCCTCTTTGGGACAGGGCATTGGGCCAGAGAGCTCCAGTGGCGGCAGGATGGAGGGGGTGGGCTAAGAAATGTCAGCAGAAGGGGAGACACTGCAGAACAGGGGAGAGTTAATAAGACCCTGCTCTTAGACCCCTCTGGCCTTCAGGCCCTCCCCAACTCCAGGTGATGGTTCCGGGGCCCCACCCCAAGGCTCTCATTTAGTGTGTCCTGGGTTATGGCCCAGAATCTGCAGTTGTAACCAGTACCTCTAAGTTCAAATGCAGGCGGTGCTTGGACCACACTTTGGGAAACCCTGGATTTGGGGCTGGGGGAAGGAATAGGAGGGGACAAAGCCAGCCTGGGCACCCATCCTGGACTCAAGAGCTCCCACCAAGTCCAGGAGGACTTTAGTACTACCCCTTATCACAGATGGCGATCAGAGCTCCTAGAGGCTAAGGTCCCACAGCTAGGAACATTAAACAGGGCA
The DNA here is from genome assembly GCA_963574885.1 of Lepilemur ruficaudatus. Taxonomy (NCBI): domain Eukaryota; kingdom Metazoa; phylum Chordata; class Mammalia; order Primates; family Lepilemuridae; genus Lepilemur; species Lepilemur ruficaudatus. The sequence continues at coordinate 17,005 of CAUYRT010072830.1, forward strand.
GTTTGGGAGGAGGACAGGCCTGGGTGGAGGCCAGAGACTCAGGGACTGTGGGGAGAGAGGCCTGGACTCCTAGCGGATGGGAGAAGTGGAGGCAGGATGGAGAGAGGGATGGGTGTGAGCAGGAAAGAGGGGAGACAGAGTGAGTTACGGAGGAGGGGGGCTGGTGGGGTTCTGGGGTTTCAGGGAGAGTGGGCCGGCAGGGAAGAACCAGCCAGGGCTAATGACGGGGGAGGGAGGGAGCGCCAAGACATTGAGCCCTTTTAAGGCAGTGGGAACCCAGGCCCCCTCCCCCGCCCTGGAGGCCTGGCAGGGGAGGGGCCGCAGGATGCAGCTCAGGCCACAAAAGGAGCGCTCCTCACAGGACAGCCAGACCCCTACCCCCACCCCGGGTCTCAGTTTATCCTCCCAGCCCAACTTCATCCTCTGCATGAGAGATGCTGGGAGAGTCATAAAGGTTGAGGGGCAGTGGGGGAAAGTTCCTGCAGAGGCGGAGTGGCCTGGCCCTGGGCCTCCAACTTCCCATCTGTGAAATGGGGAAGGAGGGAGAGGTGTGGGGCCTGGGTCAAAAGAGACACACACAAGACAAGAAGGAGCAGCAGAAGGCGGATAGCCAGTGACACACACAGGCAGAAGACCAAGAGGAAGCCACAGAGGGCCAGGCATGTGGAGGGTCAGAGTGGCAGGGCGTTAGGGGTGACAGGAATGTGACCCCAAGTCCTGGATCGAGGGTGGGGAGGGGGCAGACAAGGCAGGAAGCTGAAGTTGAGGCTCCTTCCCTCTGGACCTGTCCCCAGGCCCTGGAAAGCCCTCAAAAAAAGGAACTTTGTGGGACAGCTAGAAGGAAGCTTGGAGGTCCTGAACCAGAACTACAAGACGTGGAGAGACGGAGGGAATGGCGGGCCGACGCTCCATGCAGACTAGTCAGGACCAAGACCTTGGGGACAGGCCGTAGGACCTACAGAGAAAAGAGGCACACCCAGAGGAACCCGAAGTTGTTCCTCCTCTATCTAGGGGATGGAAGGAGCGCCGGCGGCGCCTGTCTGCAGAGCTGGTTCTCCCCCAGGCCCGTGTGAGTCACTGTACCCTCCCAGTGCCTGGGCACCTGTTGGGGCAGCTGGAGAGGCTGGCGCCGAACACCTGCCCGTCAGCCGCACCCTTGGCAGCTGCCACATGCTGTCCCTCCCGGCCTGCCTGTGTTGTAGGAAACCAGGGGTGAGGACCACGGGGCCCATATTGGGAGGGGAGGGTCCCCAGGCCTACACTCAGGGAGGGGATGCAGGAGACCACGGGAGGCTGTGCCCAGCCCAGCCTGCTGTGACTCCCAAGCTGTGGTTCTGAGTCATGGCTGTCCTGGCCTCTGCTGACCTTACTCTGCCCCCAGGGTGACACAGGATAGGGGCATGTTGCTCCAGGACCCAAGTCCAAGCTGTGAGCCCCGGCATGGGAGGATCTCCTCATGTCCATCCTGCCCCCCGGCGGCCAGGCCCCTGCACCCAGCCCCGTCTCCTGCCTCTGCCTCTCTACCCGATCTGCGGGAGCCCGTGCAGGCCGGCACTCACCCCACTGCAAGAAGTCGGCCACGTACTTGTCCTGGGTCAGGTCGGAGGCGCCCAGCTCTTGGTGGACGCCCAGGAGAAGGTCGAGCAGGGGCTCCAGCCCCAGGAAGCTGGGGTCCAGCACCAGCTGCCGGAGCTGACTTAGCCGCACCTCGGCTGACATGTCAGCCAGGTAGCACCATGGCCCCCTTCCCAGGCCAGGGGCTCAGGGTCCTCCTGTCACGGGGCCTGGCAGCCCCTGCCCAGGCCCCAGAGCCCTGGCCGCATGTCTGCCTGTCCCTGGCTGTCCCCTGGGCCTCTCTGGCCACTTCTCTCTGCTGCCTCCTCCTCTCTCCCCACCCCTTGGTCCAGCCCCCCTCCCGCCTCCCAGCCTTAACCCCTCACAAGCCGGCCCCCACCTCCTTCCAGGGCCCGCACAACCCTCAGTGCCAGACCAGGGGGTTAGAAATGACCCACGGGATGGAGAATCTCACCCCTCACAGGGCCCCCTCCAACGAAAAGGCAGGGCATAGAAGAGAGCTACAGGTGTGAGATTCCAAAACAAGCGCTCCCCATTGCCTGGAGGGGCCAATCGAGGCCCAGAGTGATCTAGTACCCACCCCCCTTGCTCTCACCAAGCCCCAGAGCTGGGGGGACAAGGGGTTGAAACAGGGGAGGGAGGGCAAGAGGCAGGGCAGCTTCTGGGTGACTCAGCTACGGATTCCGACTTTGGGACAGTTAAATTTAGCCCTCGGGCCCTCTGTTTTACTCTTTTTTTGGCAGGAGGTGGGGAAAGGAGGGCGAGGAGAGGATTGGGAGGGGACACCCACAGGATCCAGAACCAGGGGTGACCCACTGCCCAAAGCCTGGGGGAGGCAAGCGGTGGAGCAGGCCCTCCCCGGGCAAAGGAGACCCCAAAATAGCTTCTTGGCCCCTGGCCGGGCAGCCACATTCCTGCCCGGGCTGGGATTAGAAACAGAAACATTTCAGGGGGGCGGAGGGTGGAGCAGGAAGACACCACTCCCCGCAGCTCGGAGCGCCAGCCGGGAGGGATTTTAGCCTTTCTCTCCTGGTGGACAGTTCTCCCCAGTGGAAACCATGGCCTCCAGCTGGCTCCAGGCACCTGGGCCTTGGTGGGGACAGGCCTGAGGCACCAGCACGCAAAGACTGGGACCCCCCCCCACAGGCCCCTGGAGTAGCAGATTTGGACTGTTTTGAACCAACTCCGAAGCGGGGGAGCCTGGCTGCCCTCTCCTCTCGAGACAATGGGGACAGGGATGCTCTTCTCCTTCCCAAGGGCCCGCTGGCACTCAGTCACCGGCTTTGTGCCTTGCCCCCGTCCCTTCCGTTCCCTCCCCGGGCTTCAACTTTTCCTGCTATTAAAAGGGGGTGGGAGGCGCCAGGCTGGGGAGGCAGCCTGCCCTCTTCCTTTGCTTAACATGGGCTGATTGTAGGACAGCAAAGCACACACACGTCCTCCACGCCACCTCCAAAGGGAACAGAGCGCTGTGAAAACAGGGAACTTTAGTATAAATAAGAGGTCCTGGGGGACAGGGAGGGTCCTGAGGGGCTTCCATAATTTAACACTCTTCAAAAGCACAGACAATAGCGAGGGAGGGGGGTAGGGGCCAGGCGAGGGGGGGTCACCCCCTGCTCTGCCTGCTCAACGGAGGGCACACTGCAGAGCTGGGGACTTTCCCCGCTAGGAGTGACCAGTCACATGCTGGGGACAGGGATGAGGGTAACACTGATGTTTCAGAGGAGGGGGTCATTGTACTTGGCAGTGGGTGGGGACAAGGCTGAGGCCACAAGGGCCACTACATCCCCCCAGTGTCTTGATGAGTCTGGGGGACCCCCAAGATTTGCACGGGGCAGGGGACTGGAGCAGTCCATCAGTCATGGTTAGTCTTGTTAATACGTTGATCCGTGAGGTCGGCGGGGAGGGTTATGGCTAGAAGGCTGGGGGCATGGGGTGGGGGACCCCGACATCCAGGGCTTCACACCACTGTGCCGCTCGGGGAGTTGCCTGGTTGGGAGGAGATGCCCTGGGGAAGACGAGAGGGAGAGACAGGACGGGTTAGAGACCGCCGGGGCTGCCACCAGTGCCATGGGGAAGGGGCCAGCCTAGAGTCCCCGAGGCTGCTGCTGCCACCCTGGTCTTGCCCCTCAGTCCACCCCAGACCCCCCAAGGCCGCTGCTCTGGGCTGGGGGACTCGCTCGCATCTCAGCTAGCTTCCCTGACCTGGCAGTCGGCACTTGTGTACACCGATCACAGTCCTCAGCAGATCCTGGCCGGACAGTGGGGTGGGGTGGGATTGGGGAGAGGGAGAAACTGGGGTCCCCTTCTGACTTCCGGGGGGGATCCTGAGATGCTGAGGTAAAGAACTCAGGGGCAGTCCTACCTCTACCACTGACTTGCTGGGTGACCTGGGCCAACTTCCTTCCCCTGTCTGGGCCTCGGTCTCCTCGTCTGTGAACTAGGGAGATAGAGGCTCTTTCAGGACTCATCCCGGCTCCCCCATTCCCAACACCCTTGCCTCTGAGGCTCTGACACTGTGCTCTTGAGTTCTAGGGACTCAGGCCTCTAAGATTCCAAAACCGAGGATCCCAGGAACAGAGCTGCAGCCCTCACATCTGGGCACCTGAGCCCAACCCTAAGGGACAGAGGCATCTGAGACAAGCTGCGAACCCACAAGGTGCCAGGCCTGTACTGTGCCTACTGTGACCTTCCAAACCTCACAGCCACCCAGGAAGCAGGCACGTCCACCCGCTGCCCATCTGAAAGGCTCTCTGTTGTAAAAGGTGACTAGTTGCAGATCAGAGAGGGGTGGTGATTTGGCCTGGGTCACACAGGGGGTGGGAGGAACCCAGGCCTCTGAGTCCCAGCAGGCCTTCAGCAGCAGGCTTGGACCCTGAGGGTGAGGGGCGGAGCCCCAGGCTGGAAGCCACGCCCCCAGGCTCAACACTAGAGTTGCCCCCAGGGCTTTGGCCCAAAGTACTCAAAAAAAGCTTCACCATTTAAAAGCCATATTTTGCACAGAATAGATTCTGCTTCAAGTAACAGGCACTAAGCCCTGGCCCTGCCTGGCCTGTTGGCTGCCCCTCAGATCGCTGGCCTGGGGCCCCACGATGGCAGCTGGCAGCAGCTGTCACTTATACCCGGCCCTCTCTCTGCTGACTGCGCCCTTACTCTAAGATCTGAGAGGTCCCATTCTGGGACACTAGGATTCCCATGACTTCCCCTCCTCCCACAGAGCCAGAGGCTGTGACAGTGACAACGCCCTCTCTCTGCCAATGCCTGCCTGTTCCCACCAAGGGTCCCGCTAGGCCCCACGCAAGCTGATGTGGGGAACTCACCGCCTTGCCTGGCCGGGCCCAGGTGCAGATGAGGCCCTCCTGGCAGGCGGTGATGATGCAGTCCTCCAGGAAGAGGAGGACCGTGAGCCGCTCCTGGGCAATCTTCTTGCACACGAGGGGCTCCAGCAGTGGCACCTCGTGGATGCGGGGGCACAGTGCGGTGCCAAGCACCTTCGTGGGGTCCAGGCGGCTGCGGGGGGCTGGGCCGCTGGGCTTGTCCCCGCCGCCACCGCTCCCACTGCTGCCCCGGCTGATGTTGCCCAGGCTGTGGTAGCGCTTGTGCTCCTTCTCGGTCCCCCGGTCCCGCCGCTCCTGCAGCGTGAGCGTGGCAAAGCGGCCGATGCTGAACGGTGTGCCTGGCTCCGTGGCCACACCAGGGCCACCTGCCTTGCCACCGCCCGCCGGGTGTGGCAGGCTGTTAGAGCGGGACAGTGAGCGGGGCAGGGGGCCCGGGCCAGCCTCGCCCCCCCTGGAGCTGCTGGCAGCTGGCGGCGTGGTGCCAGGCGTGCCGGGGAGGGTGCGGGTGCGGGCCAGGGGCGGGTGTGGGTGCAGCACGTCTTCAGTGAGGTCCCACAGGCAGAACTGCGTGTCCTGGCCTGCCGAGCCAAAGCGGTAGGTGATGGAGCCAGCCTTGGGCAGCGGGGAGAGGGGGACACCCCCGCCCGAGCCTGTGCCCGTGGCCTCAGGCTCCTCCTCCTCCTCGCCGCTCCGCTCCGCGTCACCGTTGGCTGCTGCTGTCGCCTCCTCTGCCCGAGTCGTGTAGGGGTCAAAAGCCACAGCGTTGACCCAAGACTTGTGGCCGTGGCCCCGGGCCACCACGCGGCCCTCCGTGAAGGACCACACGGTGACCAGGTCATCTTCACCACCTGTCACCACATAGCGGCCATCAGGGCTCCAGCACACACAGAGCAGGCCCCCAAAGTAGCTCTTCATGAGCCCACGCAGGAGCATGGAGTCGAAGTGGAAGACGCGCAGGCAGCCGTCCTGGCTGACGCAGGCCAGGTGCCGGCCGTCGGGCGAGAAGGCAAACTCGTTGAGGGGGCCCTCGCCCACCGCCCACTTGGCCAGCGGGTTGCGGGGCGCCTTGCTCTTGGCAGCATAGACGGAGAAGCCCTCGCCTTGCTTCAGGAGGCTGTACTGGGGCGGGGCTGAGGCGCAGGGGTGGCTGACGTTGTAGAGGTACAGGTGGCCACTAGCATGCGATGCCAGGAACAGGCTCTCCGACTCCGGCAGCCACTTCAGATACGTCACCTTGGTCTTGTCGATCAGCCGCTGTCAGGGGAGACGGGCTGGGGTTGGGACACGGCAACAAACCCCCGGACAGACCTCCTCCATGTCCCGGCTCCCCCAAGAGGCCTTCAGATATGGCCCTGTCACACTGCTGGTGCCAAGCCAGGCCCGGGCCCTCCTCGGAGAGAGGCTCCCAAGACAGATGGACACCAGGCCATGGGAACACAGGGGAACAAGAGCTGCTTGCGAGGTGGCCACAAGAAGCCACAAGAAGCCTTGCTGTCCCATCTTTGGTGAGAGGACAGTCCTGCCTGCCACTGAACTGTCCCCTGTCTGTCTAACCCTTCTCCCATCTTCACCATGTAGGGCTTAAGACAGAAAGTTTATTCACGCAACGTCAGCTCCTGCAGGAAGGGCCGCTGTTTGGTTCACTGTTCCAGGAAGCAGTGCACAGAGAAGGCACCTTAAAGGTATTTTCTCAACAAATGAATGAAAACCTCCTCCTGCCAGATGCTTATATCAAAAACCTAGCCGTCTCTGTCCCTCCTTTCCTCACCACTCACATTCAGTCCATCAACAAATCCTGTGGGTTCGACCTTCAAAATACACCCAGAACCTGACCTCTTCTCACCACCCGTCACAGGCATCATCAAGCCTGCAATGCCACCTTAACAGGCCTCCAGGCCGCCCCTCCCGGGGCCTGCTTATTCTCTGCAGTTGCCAGAGACATGCTATTAAGCATCAGCCAGCACGTGGCCCTGTCCTGCTCTGAACACAGCACAGCTTCTCACCCAGGGCTCCCGAGATCAGAGCCCTAACAACCTCGGGCAGCCACTGCCCGTCGTTCATGAACTCCTCTCCCCGGGATCCAAGCTGCCTCCCATTCTCGGGAAAACTGAGCAAACGATCACTTGAATCACTTCTGCCTTCTGTGGCTCAGGTGAGCTCTGGTTGAGAAAGGCAAAGTCTTTTCCACCGGGTTCCAGACTCTGCACGAGCCAGCCCCTCCTTTACGTCGTGAAACTCATCTGCCCTCCTTTCTCCCTCAATCGCTGCCCTGGCCACATGGCCTTTCTGCAGTCCTGCTTCGGGGCGCGTTTGTACTAGGTGTCCCCTCCACTCAATGTCCTTCCCCAGGTAACTTTTCTCACCTCCTTCAGGTCTTTATTTCCCGATCACCTCCCACTGAGGCCTTTCCTGACCACTCTATCAAACTCACCAAGCACCCCTCAGCCTCTTTCCCTGATGGATTTTTCCCCACGGGCCGTAACACCTGCTGGCATCCAGCATACTGAACTTGATGACTGTCTGTCGCCCCAGCAAGACTGAAAGCTCCACAAGGGCGGGGCCTTCTGTGCCATCAGTCCCCTGAAATATGATCTCCCTAGTGCTTGGAACAGTGCCCGGCACAGAATGGATGCTCAATAACTAGTTGCTAATGAATTTTTAATCTATTTACAGTTCTACTCACTTTCTTCAGCCATTCGCTTATTCTGAGAATATTTACGGAACGAACACCTCTTCAGGACCAGAGAGAACTAGATACGGGACAAAAGCAGTCCCTGGCAGCAGATAAGGTCGTTTGCTGGCATTTCCTCAGGTGCCCAGTTGGCCTAGGACTGAGCAATCTCCATGTATGATTTTTACAGCAGCAGTCCTGTGAGGTAGGGATGAGAATCCCATTTTGCAGAAGAGGAAAAGTGAGGCTCAGAGAACAGTCACCTTCCCAAAGTCACATGCTGAGTAAATGGTGGAGCAGGGTTTGAATCCGAAGCCCATGGAGCCCAGGATTTGAAAAGCAAGGGCATCAGATAAGTCCCAATCAGTTACTAGCCTCAGTTCTCTAATCTGCAAAATGGGCATCGTAGCTCCTTACCCACTGGTTGATAAAAACTCAAGGAATGAAGTGTTCAGCACAGAGCTAATGTAACACAGGGCCTGGGCACAGCTGTCATTACTAGCTGCTGTCACCCCATTCCCCATCTCTCCCTCATCCCGCCCCTCTCAGGCCTGCGTTGCTCCCCCGGCAGCTGCAGCCTAATGGCAAACAGTGGGTGGGTGGGAAGGGGGAGCAGTTCTGGGCTCGGGGGGCCACAATCACCTCCTCATTGAATAGCTTGCTGGTGTCCTTCTTGATGAGATCCAGGTACTGCACCTGGCCAGCCGAGAAGCCCACCAGCAAGGAGATGGTCTCCGTGGCAGCAGTGAACTGGTTGAAATCATGGCAGGTGGGCTGGGTGCCCTTGTAGATCCGCTTGTCGATTGGCTTGTTGAGGTCGATGGACTTGAGTGGTGGGAGAAAAGGAGTTAATGGCATATACCACCAAGAGGAAGGAAGAGGGTGCTGAGGTTGGGGAAAACCACTAAGAGGAAGCAGAGTCAAATCCCCAAGGGAAGTGGGTACGAAGATAGGTGGGTGGGGAGAGAGGGGATGACCACAGACAAGAAAGGGATTCAAATCACAGAGTAGGAGAAAAGGACTGTAAGGGCCCCTCCTCCAAAGACCACAGTGCTTCCCCAGAGTTGGACCCCCCAACCCCGACTTCAGGGGCACTCTTGCCCACAGCATCAGGGTTCAGGGTCCTCATAGTCCCTGAGCTCCCCGATTCCTTTCCAGTCCCGCCCCATAACCTCAGCCTTGGGACTTAATACTCTTGCTACTTAGTACCAAAATATCCCAAGACCTTGGGGTCATCCAAATCCCCAGGGCTCTAAAACCCAACATCCCAGGATTCCACTCACTTTGGAGTCCCTAAACCCCAGGACCCTCATCACAATACACGGACCCGTCGAACCTCATGATCCCCCACATTTTAGGTACACTCATCACTTCTCAGCTCTTAGGATCTCCATTCCTCTGGGGACCACCATAAACTCCAGGAGGTCTCACCCTTCTGGGACATACTTCACCTTAAGGGCACCCATCACACCTGAGGATTTCCCTCACCAGGGCCTCTCACCCCCTTCAGCAATCCCATCAGCCTAGAGATTCTCATTTCCACCAGGACTCTCAATATCTCCAGGCCTCTATTTTTTTTCTAGGATCCCATTCAGCTCCTACATCCCTATTACCTCTAAGGCCTCCATCACTTCCAGAACTGCCCTCATGTCTGGGCTCCCCAAGTCTCAAGACCCCTCCCAACACCTCCATGCTGCAATAATTCTGGGTTCTCCATCACCTCCCAGCCTGTATCAGCTCAGGAGTCCCCATCACCTGCAGAAAGCTTGCCACCCCAGAATCTGAGGGGTACCACATCATCTCAGACGCACCACCACGTCCAGAACACTCTCCATCCCAGAACCCCTACGCATAACGGGGAGGGGGGATTCCCCCATCAGCTCCAGAATGCCCAGCACCACGCAGGCCTCGCATCCTCCCCGTTCTCTCAGCACCCAAGGCCCCGCGATGCAGGCCGCTCACCCGTTGGCTCCCGCGGCGACAGCAGCCCGGGTAGAAATAGAGCTCCCGGCCCAAGTTGAAGCAGACACGGTCTCCTCCTGCGCCCAGGCCCGCGGGCGTGGCAGGTGGCTCTCCAGCCCCGGCGTTGTCCGGCTCCCCAAGGCGCACGAGGCTGAGACGCACGGCGGGCAGCGCGGGCCCGGGCCCAGGGCCTGCGGGCGGTGGGGACGAGGCTGGGCCCGCAGCGCCGGGGCCGGAGGCGGAGGGAGGGCCGGGCGGGGGCTGCGGCGGCTGGGGCGGCGCCGGGGTCTGGGCAGAAGCGGGACCGGACCTGCGAGCGGCGCCGTCGCCGGGGAGCAGCTTGTAAAAGCCCTCGCGAGTGCGGAACTGCGACTTGATCTCCGCGCAGTCCGCCATGGCGGCGCCGGGGCCCGAGCCACCCTCCGCGCCGCCCGCCGCCATCTTGGGCGCCCCCCGGGCCCCGCGGCTGCCTGACCGCCGCCCGCCGCCAGGCCCCCCGCCGGAAGCCGCGGGCCCGCACCGGAAAAGGTGGGGTCGTTGCCCGGGCAACGCCTCTTCGATTGGCACCGGGGGCCGGAGGCGGGACGAATCCCCGCCGTCGCTCGGGTAAGGGGGGGGGGGGTCTGGAACTGTGGGCGGGGCTAGAAGATGGGCGCGGCCTTCGCGCTCTCCACCGACTTGTGGTTGGCTGCAGGGGCGGGACCCTCAGTAGAAAGGGGCGTGGCCAATGAGAACGCTCAAGTCCCTAGCAACCGCGCCCTGGGAACGGTTTGCCTAGCAACAGAGGGACCCGCAAGAGAAAGCTTCAGCCATATTTCAGCCTTACCATGACGTCACAGCTGACCCCAGGTGACCCTAATGTCTACTTAGACTTCCAATAGACATCCTCCTGACCTCCAGTGTTTCCCACTGACATTTTAAAGTCCCCAACTGACCACAGCAACTCTAACCATTCCTCCCCACCCTTGATGATCCGCCAAATCTCTGCTGACCCCAATGTTTCCACAAAACTCGAGGGACTTCATCTGACCTACAACTGATTAAGGCTAACCCCAAACATCCTCCATATTTTCCACCAGCCTCCAAGGTATATCTCCATCTCTTTACTATCTTCAACAACCTCACTCATTCTCCAAAACCTACCTCTGATTCCAAAATTTCATTGATCCTCACCATGCCCCGAGTGTCCCAATGATCCACTAGTAACCCAAAGTCTTCCCCTGACCCCAACAGCCCCCACTGATGGCCAGTGCTCCACACTTTGCCTGCGGCCACCCTGCCCCCATTGCAGAAGTCCCTAGACTGACTTGTTCAGTGGCCTCCCAGATTTCTCACTGGAATGGCCCAGAGGCATTTCACACTCAACAAATTCTACAATGAACTTGACATCTTACTCGAAATCGTGTTCCTCTTCTGTGTCCTGGTCTTAGGGCTAGCCCTGCCATCCACTCAGTCAACCAGGCCACAGACCTGGGTGTCTTCCTAGATTCGTATCATTTCTCTTCACCTTACCCCCCAAGACCCCACTTCCAGTCCCCAAGTCTTTTGCATTCTGCCATTAGAATTCCTCTTTCCCACTTTCTTCCTTTCTACAGGTCTGGTCCAAACTCCTCTTCTACTCAAGACCTGCCCCCCCGCCAATAAGCCTTGTCTCTGGTCTCCCAGACTAGTCTTACCCCTCCTATCCATCTTTCACTTGGCATCTAAAGGGGTCTTTCTAAAGTGCGAACATGATGAGGGCCCTCACCTGCTCAAAACCCATCTGTGGCTCCCTAGTGCTCTCAGGGCCAAGTTAAGTCCTGAGTGATCTGGCCCATGCCAACCTCTGTTTTCAATCTCATTTCTCACCATAACCACTCACAATATGTGCCACCTAAAATGAGGTTTGAGAGGCTGCCCCAATAGATCACACTCTCTCTTGTCCTCGGGTCTTTGCACATGCTGTTCCCTATGCTTGGGATGCCCTTGTCCTTCCCATTCTTTTGCTGATCCTTTAAGAGTTGGCTCAGGAGCTCTGTTCGTCTTTTAGGCTCCCGTATCTGGGTTGTCATTGTTGGGGGAGGAGTCTGTCTTCCCTATGGCATATGAGCCCCGGGGAGGCAGGGCAGGGGCTGCTTGGGCATCTCTGTGTCCCCAGCACAGGGCTGGGCTGCTAGGAGGCACTTCAATAATTGTTCCATGGCTTGATGAATGAATAAGTGAAATAGGTGGGAGAGACTCAGCCAGGCAACATCGGGGCCCCCCATAGGGCCCAGTAGCCCTGGATTGGAGTCCATATCCCAAAAATGTGGCAAACCAGCGAATAAAAGACTCAGCCATAACGCCATGAGGAAGTTTTATTTGGAGCTGTTGCCTTCCTCTTCTACTCCTGCCCTCCAGGGGCAGGAAACAAACCAACAACGAAAATACAATCCATACTAACTATATAAAAGGGACAGACAGCTATCGACCTGCTTGGGGGGAGTGGCTAGAGGCTTCAGTCATCCTGGTCCTCATCCTCATCTTCCTCCTCATCCTCCTCCTCCTCCTCTGCTGCCGCCAGGGCCTGCTCCTGGGCAGCCTTGAGGGCCTGCTCCTCCTCCACCGTGGGGTCGCTTATCTCCATGATCTCCGGGCCACTGGGGTACTCTTGCTGAACGGGGGCAGGCAGGGCTGGGTTGAAGTTGTCAGGGCTGTACTTGTGGCCCCAGCCGATGTAGATGTTCTCAAACTTTCTGGAAGGGCAATGAGATACTGTAACATTCCCCCTCAAAGGCCCCAGTCTGGACTTCAAGGGTGGGATGCAGCGCAGGCATAGCATGAACGCAAAGTTGTGGTGGTCGGGTAAGATGTGCCCACTGGCTTTCTCAGTTCACTTGTTCATTCAACAAACATTTATCGATTACCTACCCTGTGCCAGGCCATGTCTATTTCCCTTGTGATTTCTCCCTTGATCCATTGGTTATTCAGAAGTATGTTTCCTTTCCACGTGTTTGTGAATTTCCCAGGCTTTCAGTCAATACTGATTTCTAATTTCATTCCAGTGTGGTCAGAGAACACACTCTGTATGTTCTCAACCCTTTTAACTTTATTGAGACTTGTTTTATGCCTTAGTATATGGGCTATCCTGGAGAATGTTCCATGTGCACTTGAGAAGAATGTGTATTCTGCTAGTGCTAGGTGCAGTGAATTTTATTTAATTTTAATTAGTTTCAATTTAAATAATAAAACTGATACTCAATTCAGTTATTGGAAAATTTCTAAGTATGTCTGGAACAACTTGGGCACATGAATCTACTTTTTCAACTGCAAATGTTGTGAAGTCTGAATGCAGGTTCATTTCTAATGCAAATTCAGCATCCAAACTGAGATGTGCTGTACACCCAGATTCTGAAGACTTGGTATGAAACAAAGAAGGTAAGATCGCTCATTAATAATTTTTACATTATGATTTCATGTTGTATTTATAATATTTTAGATATCTGGGATAAAGTATGTTATTAAAATTAATGTTGCCCTGTTTAGTTTTACTTTTATTTTTTTTTTGAGACGGGGTCTCACTCTGTTGCCTGGGTAGAGTGCCGTGGCATCATCATAGCTCACAGCAACTTCAAACTCCCAGGCTCAAGCAATCCTCCTGCCTCAGCCTCCCGAGTAGCTGGGACTATAAGAATGTGCCGCCACTACACTCAGCTAATTTTTCTATTTTTATTTTTATTTTTATTTTTATTTTTTTTTTTTGAGACAGAGTCTCACTTTGTTGCCGGGGCTAGAGTGAGTGCCGTGGCGTCAGCCTAGCTCACAGCAACCTCAGACTCCTGGGCTCAAGGGATCCTTCTGCCTCAGCCTCCTGAGTAGCTGAGACTACAGGCATGTGCCACCATGCCCGGCTCATTTTTTCTATATATATATCTTAAGTTGGCCAATTAATTTCTTTCTATTTATAGTAGACACGGGGTCTCGCTCTTGCTCAGGCTGGTTTCGAACTCCTGACCTTGAGCGATCCTCCCGCCTTGGCCTCTCAGAGTGCTACGATTGCAAGCATGAGCCATTGTGCCTGGCTTAGTTTTACTTTTTGAACAGGAAAATTACTACTACTATTATTACTACTAAAAATGTAAAATTACATATGTGGCTCGTACTTTATTTATGTTGAACATAAATAACATGGTCCTGGTGCTGGGGACACAGCAGTTAGCAAATTAGACCAAAATGCCTGCAGTGGTGCCTGTTTGTAACAGGACATTTGGCCACAGTGGTGGGGGGAGTGCCATAAGATTAACGTCCGTGCTTCCTCAGTCTGCTCCGGGAACAGGGTCCATACCTGTCTTCAGCAAAGGGCCTGGGGCAGCACACAGAGCTGGTAAATAGTGACATTCCAGAGTCTTTTATAAAGAAAAAAAATAGAGGGGTGGATGGATGGGTGACTGGGTGGTGGACGGGAGGGTAGCTGGGTGGGTGAGTGGGTGGATGGGCGGGTGTGTGGACAGACAGGTAGGTGGGGGAGGTGGAGGATGGATGGGCGAGTGGAGGAGTGGAGCTCCAAGTTCGGATCTTTTGTTTTCAGAGGGATGTTGGCAAATTAGGGTATGGCCATAAGAAGGGAGTTGGCAAAGGCCAACGTGCCTCTTCCCAGCTTCCAGAGGAGAAAAAAATAATTGCCAAGATTGTGTTAAAGTATCAAGATTACATAAAATCCCACTACGACTGTGAATCATATAGGAGGCAGCCCAGGTTCTCATTGAGATTAAAAGGAGTCTATGGCTATACCGCCCTGAACACGCCCGATCTCCATCTCGTCTGATCTGGGAAGCTACGCAGCGTCGGGCCTGGTTAGTATTTGGATGGGAGATCGAGGAGGAGACTCTAGGAAATATCGTTGCGCCATCTGCTGGAAGGAGCTGGTAAGTGCACCCATCCCCTGGCTCCAGACGAGCTCTTGGGACGCCCAGCGACCCAGGTTACCGAGGGACAGTGGGGAGTGTGTAGCTGGGTGGAGGATGCAGGGTGACTTCGGCTTGCCATTCTCTTTGGAGCAACTGGTGGGGCATCCTGATGGGGATGATTTCTGTCCCCTAGAGAGAAGACTCTTCAAATTGGAAGAATTTTCCAGAGACTAGACTTTGCCCCTGTAGCCGGGGGACAGAAGATCCAGGTTTGAATGCCACAAGTGCTGTGTGACCCTGGACCAGTCCCTTCCCCTCTCTGATCCTCCATTCTCTCATCCAAGGGGCTCACACCCTTGGTCTTGGATTTCTCATTTTAGTCCCAGTGGAACCCCTAGGAGCTGAGTGAGGGATCAGTCCTGGGGGTGTCTCTGCCCACCCTGGTGACATGCCCAGCCCAACCAGGCTCTGAAGAAGTCCTAAGGGACTGCTCTGCTGGGAGGGGCTGGGAGAAGACCTACTTGCCACTGGCATAGGTGTAGGCCCCTGGCCAGAGGTTGGAGCGCACGATGGCCACGGAGTATTGTGGGCAGAGGTTGCAGGACAGGCGGGCAGTCCATGCTGACATGTGCAGGATTTCTGCAGCAGGGGGCGAGAGGGGCAGCAGGGTCAGAGTGTCCCCATGCCCTGCACACCCCTGGGGGGAGGGAGGGAGCAGAGAGGGGGGCAGAGGGGCATGGAGAGAACAGCAACGAGTAATATGCACGGGCTTCAGCGTTCATACCACTCTCTCCCTGTGTGTCTCTGGCAGGCCACTTCCCTGTCTGAGCCTAAGTGACTGCACCCAGGACACGGGGATACTCATCTCACCCCCCCTGCAGGGCGGCAGTGAGTCCTGGTGACAATGTCTACAGCACGCCTGCTGCAGTGCCTGGGACCCAGCCTCTCTGTTTTTGCCCAGCCCTCACCGGGCAGGTGTGCAAGTGAGGAGGCCCCTTACCTGCATCTTCTGAGAGCGGCGTCAGCAGTGGGGGCCCCACCTCCGGCTCCACCTCTTCCAACCCCTCATCTGCCTTCTCTTCCTCCTCTCCCAGCTCCTCTTCCTCCTCTGTCTTCTGCAAAGGGTTCACCCAAGTGCAGCGGCCCTGAGGGTGGCGGGGGGGGGGGAAGGTCAGGCGGCACTCCCAAGGGACAGAGCCCAGCCTGCACCCATGGGAGGAGAAGGGCCAGGCAGGACACTGGAGCACTGGCCCTGTCCCCAGGGACCCAGGTATGGGCAGGAGCATGGGGTTAGCCCCCCGCCTCCCACTGACTGTGTGACCCCACTAACACGTTCATCCACTCATTGACTCATTTATTACATACTTAATGAGCACCTACCGTATGCAGGCACTGCTCTAGGTGCTGGTATACCTCCTTGAGAAAAGAGACCCCCAAATCCCTGCCCTTGTGCAGCTATATTTGGCAGCCCATGTGATCCTCTGTTTGCTCATCTATGAAATGGGGGTGTCATGGGTGCCTCTCTCATTGGATTTTTTTTTTTTGAGACAGAGTCTCGCTCTGTCACCCGGGCTAGAGTTCCGTGGCATCAGCCTAGCTCACAGCAACCTCAAACTCCTGGGCTCAAGCGATCCTCCTGCCTCAGCCTCCCAGAGTGCTAGGATTATAGGCACGAACCACCTCACCTGGCCTCTCATTGGATTGTTGTTGGGTTACATAAGATACTCAAATGCCAATGTTTGTTGAATGAACGAATGAGCCTAAGTGCACCGCCTACAACAAACCTTCATTTTATCAACTATGAAATGGATACTGTGGTTGCACTGATTTCAAAAGGAGTTGTTTGGACTCAACAAAACGTTGTAGAGGCCAGGCGTGGTGGCTCACGCCTGTAATCCTAGCACTCTGGGAGGCCGAGGTAGAAGGATTGCTTGAGCTCAGGAGTTCAAGACCAGCCTGAGCAAGAGCGAGACCCCGTCTCTACTATAAATAGAAAGAAATGAGCCAAACAACTAAAAATAGAAAGAACATTAGCCGGGCATGGTGGCACATGCCTGTAGTCCCAGCTACTCAGGAGGCTGAGGCAGGAGGATTGTTTGAGCTCAGGAGTTTAAGGTTGCTGTGAGCTAGGCTGACTCCATGGCACTGTAGCCCGGGCAACAGAGTGAGACTCTGTCTCAAAAAAAAAAAAAAAATTGTAGAGTCAATAACTGTTGAATGAATGTGAAGTTCCTAGCACACAGCAGGTTCTTCTTTGAGTAAATAACTATATGACTATAAATAATATGACCAGGATGCATCCAGGTCCCTATTAGGGCACACTAAGCACTTAATAAAGGCAGGTTCATAATCCGTCATCCAACAATTTCAAAATCCCAAAAGATTTGCAAACACAGAGTTTTTTCTGAAGTCATTTGGCAGCACCACTGACCTGAGCTGCTGAGAGCTCATTCAGTTTTGCCACAGAAATAGTGACGGGTTGGACATGGGCTGCAGCCGCTACCTTGCTTGAGATGTCGTGCTCTGTGTGGGATGGGCACCAAGCCACCTTTTTGAAAACCTGAAAACTTCTGAGCTCCAAAATGCATCTGGCAGCCGGGCATGGTGTCGCGTGCCTGTAGTCCCAGCTACTCGGAAGGCTGAGGCAGAAGGATCGCTTGAGCCCAGGAGTTTGAGGTAGCTGTGAGCTAGGCTGACGCCACGGCACTCTAGCCCAGGCAGCGGTACAAGACTTTGTCTCACAACAAACAAACAAACAAACAAACAAACAAACAAAAAATGCATCTGGCCCCAAAGGTTTCTGAGAGGACTATCCACCCCTGTCTGTGGCATGAATGAAGGAACGGATGGGTGGATGCATGGATGGTGAATATTACTCAGGCCAATGCCTGGCGGAGGGTCAGAACGCCATAGGGCTCTTGCTGGGCCACACCCCACCTCGTCCTCACCTGCGGCAGGATGTGCTGCGTGTGGTGTACCCAGTTGGCCATGGAGTCCACCAGCTCCAGCACGGGGATACCCTCAAAGTCGGGGTTCTCCTCGTAGGAGTCACGCCCGGCGCCGCCCTCCTCCTCATCATCACCTTCCTCCTCGCCAAACTGGTAGAAGCCGAGCGGGCTGATCTGCGTGGCGGCCGAGATGCGGGCGATCTGGGCCCGCAGGTAGTTGGCCTCGTTGCCGGGGAAGGGCGGGTAGCTGATGACCGGCGCGTCCAGGTGGCCGGTGAGGAACTTCTTGATCTGCCGGGCGTGCACGATCTGGGCCGGCGTGACGTGGGGCAGCCGCGTCCACGGCCGGCCCGGCTCGGTGCACACGAAGTACAGGTACTTGTTGGTGCCGGAGCGGCTCTCCTCCTTGGGGATGACAGGCGGCGGCTTCCACGTGGGCTTGGGGACCACGTCGGCGACCTTCTCCTCGTCCTCCTCGCCCTCCTCCTCCAGGTGCGCCTCCATGGCCTCGCCGCCCTCCGTCGTCTCCTCCACCTCCTCCTCCTCCACCTCCTCCTCACCCTCCCGGAATTCCACCTCGGCCACCAGGTAATTGCCGCTGAGCCCCAGGACCTTGCCCCAGAAGCGGCAGGTGTGGATGGGCTGCTGCTCCACCAGCTGCTTCAGGGCCAGGAAGACGCGGAAGCTCTCGTCCGAGCTCAGGCCCACGCCTGCCTGTTGGAAGTAGAAGGCCGCCTCCATGACGTTGGGCACCGCCGACTCCGCCTGCGGAGGGTGCGTGGGGGCAGAGGGAGGAAGGCTGAAGGCCTGCTCTCCAGCCTGGCCCCTCTAGACTGTTCTAGAGTCAAGAGACCTAAAACACTGTGAAAGTCAGTTCTGGCCCCGTGAGATGTAGGGGACGTCTTTGGGGACAATGTTCCTTGATTGAAAAGAAAAGGCAAAACCATACAAGGAGAAGATCGTTTGCGCTTCATCCTTCCCAGAACGGGGATGTGAGAACTAAAGCCACAGCAGCTGTATTGGGGCCATGAGGCAACACATGGGAGACAAAGTCCTACACCCTGATGGTGGGGGAGCTGAAAGGTGGAAGCTGCTTGGTCCCTGGGGCATTGTTAGGTTGCCATACCTACCATGCGCAGCTAATTTTTATATTTTTAGTAGAGATGGGGGTCTCACTCTTGCTGAGGCTGGTCTCAAACTCCTGAGCTCAAGCAATCCTCCTGCCTCGGGCTCCCAGAGTGCCAGGATTATAGGCATGAGCCACCACACCCAGCCTCCAGCTACCAGTTTTAAGAGGGTGGCCTCCAGGGACTAGGCTTCCTAAGGGGGCAAGTCATCAAATTTCAACAGGGCAGGGCTTTTGAGGGGATGGTGTTCTAGGGGGCGGAGCCATCATGGACTTGGCGTTTATGGGGGTGCATTTCTGCAAGGCTGCGACTGTTCAAGGTGAAAATGGCGGTCCGAAATTTAAAACCATATTCTCAGGTAAAAAGCGGTCCTTCTCCTCACATGGGTGATCTGCTCACCCAAGGACCCACTCCTTTGTCATACTGTGGCTCCTGTATTCTCCCACTATCCCACCCCGCTGTCGCCAGAGTCCTGGAATCTCCGAAGCATAGGGGCAGGCACAGAGCAACAGCAGCACCTGCATATGAGGTAGAGGTTACAGCACCGGCTTTGGAAGTCATGGTTCTGCCTTCCTAGTCCTGTCTGTGGCACTTCCTAGTGCCGTGCCCTCTGAGCCTCAGTTTCTTCCTCCACAAAATGGGAATCACATACAGCACTTGTCTTATAGGGTTGTTTCAGGGATGAAAGGAGACAGCGCTCCTAAAGCTCTTAGCAGGGTCCTTAGGAGGTGTCAGAATTATTATGAAGAGTCCACAACAAACACTGCCCACAAATTTTATGTGCCGTCCAATTCTGGAAACATGGGATTGTTACATTAAGTCCCCAACTAACAATGGTTCGACTTCCGATTTCCGACTTTAAGGATGGGTTTATCCGGGTATCACATGCATTTTTGACCTATGGTATTTTCAACTTCTCCAGACCTGAGCCCACGGGAAGCAGAAAAGTATCCGTATTGTGAAGATGGTATGTTAATGAGCCCTGGTGAAGAGTTCTTAGCGGGTCTCAACTTATACATGGGGAAACTGAGGCTGGGGGAAAGAAAGTGATTTGATTCGATGCTGAGAGACTCCAGGAGGCAGTGAGTTTCACCAAAACGTCTGCAGGGCAGAATTAATTTCTGGAGGGAGGGATCAAGGGGTGGGAGGAGAGACCTGCCTTCACCTCCACGTGGCAGCCGGAGTCAGCTTTCTAAAAAGCAGAGCTGACCCGCCTGTCTTCTGCTTCAAACCCTTCCCCGGTGCTCCAGGGGTCTCAGGAGAAAGCCCGAGTCCCTTTGCTGGCGTCCCGGCCCTCTGACCCCGGCCCCGCCCCCTTCGCCAGCGCACACGCTAGGGGGAGGCCGCGCTTGTGCCCGGGTCGGGTCATGGGTTGCTGTCCTTCACCTCCAGGCCCCAGCACAGGCTGTGTGCCCGCCTGTCCCCGCCGGCTCACTCACCACCTCCTCCTCCATCTCCTGTTCGCCCTCGGCGCCGCCTCCGCCGCGCAGGAACAGCGCCTTCTGCTTCTCCGCCGTCTCGTAGGTGGGCTGCATCTCGGGGTCGTCCCGCAGCGTGTCCAGCTTGGGGTGGAACCACTCCCACTGCGTGGTGCGGTTCAGCGACTCCAGGATGGACAAGGGGTCCTCGGGCCGCTGGTTCAGGATCTTGGTCAGCAGGTTCACCAGGTGCTCATACCTGCCTCCCGCGGAGGGAGTGGGAGGTGGGGGACATCACTCAGCTCACGGAGCCCTGGGCCTGGTGCGGGGGACACAGTAGGAACCAGAAAAGGCCCCTGTCTTGGGGAGGCTGACCCGGGATGGAGACCGACATTAATCAAACATGCAAGATATGCAGGGTGTCAGACATGGGATGGTAATTTCTAGGGAGACAAAGCAGGGTTTGGGGACTGGCAGCGTCAGGGGTGGGAGAAGGTGTGTGATTTTAAACAGGGAGGCCAGGGAAGCCCTCACCAAGGTGAGATTTAAGCTGAGATTTGAATCAAGTGAAGGGACACCTCAGTCATAGGGAACAGCAGGTGCGTAGGCCCTGAGACATTATGAGTCTAACATAATCTTGATACCAAAACTCAAAGACATTAGGAGAAAGGAAAATTCCAGGCCAATCTCATTTAGGAATATGGATATTGAAATCCTTAGCAAAATATTAGCAAGTGGCACACAGCAATTTCTAAAAAGGATGACATGGCCGGGCGCGGTGGTTCATGCCTGTAATCCTAGCACTCTGGGAGGCCGAGGCGGGCGGATTGCTCAAGGTCAGGAGTTCAAGACCAGCCTGGGCAAGAGCGAGACCCCATCTCTACTAAGAATAGAAAGAAATTAATTGGCCAACTAAATATATATAGAAAAAATTAGCCAGGCATGGTGGCGCATGCCTGTAGTCCCAGCTACTCGGGAGGCTGAGGCAGAAGGATTGCTTGAACTCAGGAGTTTGAGATTGCTGTGAGCTAGGCTGACGCCACAGCACTCTAGTCTGGGCAACAAACTGAGACTCTGTCTCAAAAAAAAAAAAAAAAAAGTTAAACTGTAAAACAAAGAGAAGTAACAGTCAGCAGGGAAAAGAATAAAGTTTCCATTCCCTACTCTCCGGATTTTCTACTTGTAATTTAGTAGATAAAATACTTAATGAAGAGGAATTTTGTTCATTTTTAATGAGGACATTCAGCTTATAGATTAATAATAATAATAATAACAACTAACATTTTTGGAGTACTTGCTATGTTCCAGACCTCATTCTAAGAACTTTATATTTATCAGTTCTTTTTTTTTCTTCACAGCAATCTTTGAAAACAATTATCATTATTGTTATTATCCTCATTTTAGAAAAAAGAAACTGAGACACTGAAATGTTAAGCAATTTGATCACAATCCTACAGTGAGTAAGTATCCAAGCAGGTGTGTGTCCAAGCAGTCTGACTCTGCGGTCCACACTGTGCTATTTTCCCATTGCAGGTGGGTGTCTCCTAACATATTCAATACTGAGAGGACGTGCACTATGATACATTTAAGTTTATGTAACAAGGAGCTACTTCAATTTTAAAATAATATGAAGAAAAAAAATTTTAAGTATCTATAAAACTACAGGGATGGAAAACAAATCAGCGGTTATTTGGGGGAGGAGGAAGGGCTGACTACAAAGGGCCACACAAGGACACGTGAGCTCTGTATGATCCTAGGGTGGTGGATGCATTTGTCAAAACTCATAGAACTGTATGCTGTAAACCATGAACATTACTATTTGCTAATTTAAAAGACAATAAACCAGAATGTTGAGGGATCTCAGGGTGAAATGCAGACAGAGATAAATGAACCTAAGTGTATTAGCAATATATGAGGTACCTTCACTGAAGGGGGTGGAGTAAAAAGGAGCTGACCTAAATAGCTTTGGAAAATGGTATGTGGTCTGGATACAAAGGCTAGAGACAAAAAGAATTGTACGTTAACACTGTATTCTAGTTGATAAATTTATTTCTCATAGTGGTCTGGTTGAGCAATCCTGAATCTACATGTATGCTAGATTTGAACAAAGTAAATACAGTACAGATAATAGGAGCCAGTTTCCTCCCTGTCATAGAAAGATGTTACAAATAAGCTACAGAAGGCAACAATAAATCCTGTGGTGCTGGATTAGAGTCAGAGATGTAAATGTGTACTCCTGATTGTTTTTAAGAGATAGATACATAGAGAGATTTGTGTATATACATGGATTAGTATACGCATTGATATACCTTAAAGATATTGCCGTTCAGTTCCAGACCACCATGATAAAGCAAACATTGCAATAACATGAGTCACACAAATATTTTAGTCTTCCAGTGCATATAAAAATTATGTTTACACTACATTGTAATCTATTAAGTGTGCAATAAATAACGTTATGTCTAAAAAGTTACATACTTTAGTTTAAAATATGCTATTGTTAATAAATGCTAATGATCATCTGAGCCTTCAGCAAGTCCTAATCTTTTTGCTGGTCTTGCCTTGATGCTGATGGCTGCTGCCTGATCAGGGTGGTGATTGCTGAAGTTTGGGGTGGCTGTGGCAATTTCTTAAAATGAGACAACAGTGAAGTTTGATATATCAATTGTCTCTTCTTTTCACAAAAGATTTCTCTGTCATATGTTATGCTATTTGGCAGAATTTTACACACAGTAGAACTTCTTTCAAAATTGGAGTTAATCCTCTCAAACTCTGCTGCTACTTTATCAACTAAGTTTACATAGTGTTCTAAATCCATGGTTGTCATTTCAACAATGTTCAAAGCATCTTCACAAGGAACAGATTCCATCTAAAGGAACCACTTTCTTTGCTCATCCATAAGAGATAACTCCTCATCCACTAAAGTTTTGTCATGAGATCGCAGCAATTCAGTCACATCTTCAGGCTCCACTTCTAATTCTAGTTCCCTGTTGTTTCCACCACATCCGCAGTGACTTCTTTCACGGAAGTCTTAAATTCTGCAAAGTCATCCATGAGGGTTGGAATCCACTTCTTCCAGACTCCTGCTAGTGTTGATATTTTGACCTCTCATGAATCACAAATGTTCTTAATGGCCTCTAGAATGATGAATCCTTTCCAGAAAGTTTTCAATTTACTTTGTTCAGATCCATCAGAGGAATCACTATCTATGTCAGTGATAGCCTTACAAAATGTATTTCTTAAATAATAAGACTTGGAAGTTGAAATTACTCTTTGATCCATGGGTTGCATAATGGATATTGTGTTAGCAGGCACAAAAATAACATTAATCTCCTTTCACATCTCCACCAGAGTTCTGGGGTAGCCAGGTACACTGTCAATGAACAGTAATATTTTGAAAGGAATCTTTTTTTTTTTTTGAGCAGTAGGTCTCAACAGTGGGCTTAAAATATTTAGTAAACCATGCTATAAACAGATGTGCTGTCATCCAGGCTTTGTTTTTCCATTTATAGAGCACAGGCAGAGCAGATTTGGCATAATTCTTAAGGACCCTAGGATTTTTAGAAAGCAAATGAGCATTGGCTTCAACTTAAAGTCACCAGCTGCATTAGCTCCTAATAAGACAGTCAGTCTGTCTTTTGAAACTTTGAAGCCAGACATTGACTTGTCCTCTCTAGGTATAAAAGTTTTAGATGACATCTTAGTCCAATAGAATATGGATTCATCTACATTGAAAATATGTTGTTTAATGCTACCACTTTCATCAATTATCTTGGCCAGATCTTTTGGATAACTTGCTGCAGCTTCTACATCAGCATTTGTTGTTTCACCTGGCACTTTCATGTTATGGAGACTGCTTCTTCCTCTAAACCTCATGAACCAATCTCTGTTAGCTTCAGACTTTTCTCCTTCAGCTTCCTCACCTCTCTCAGCCTTCATAGGCTGGAAGAGAGTTAGGACCTTGTTCTAGATTAGGCTTTGGCTTAAGGGAATGTTGTGGCTGGTTTGGCCTTATATTCAGACCACTAAAACATTCACCACAACAGCAATAGGGCTGTTTCGCTTTCTTATCATTCTTGTGTTCACTGGAGTAGCACTTTTAAATTCCTCCGAGAACTTTTCTTTTGCATTCATAACTTGGTAAGTTTTGGTACAAAAGGCCTAATTTTTGACCTATCTCAGCTTTCAACATGCCTTCCTCACTAAGCTTAATCATTTCTAGCTTTTGGTTTAAAATGAAAGATATACAGTTCTTTCTTTCACTTGAACACTTAAGAGGCCACTGTAGGGTTATTAATTGGCCTAATTTCAATATTGCTGTGTCTGAAAGGATAGGGAGGCCCAGGGAAAGGGAGAGAGATGGGGGAACAGCTGGTTTGTGGAGCAGTCAGTACACACACAAATTTTGGTCAAGTGTGCATGGCTCATCGGCCCCCAAATAATTACAATCTCAACAGCAAAAATCACTGATCACGGATTATCATAAAATGCATAGCAATAATAAAAATGTTTGAAATATTGTGAGAATTACCAAAATGTGAATCAGGGACACAAAGTGAGCACATGCTGTTGGAAAAATTGTTATAATAGACTTGTTTGCTGGAAAGTTGCCACAAACCTTCAATTTGTAAAAATAAACTCAAAATCTGGGAAGTCCAATAAAGTAAATCACAATAAAATGAGGTCTGCCTGTACATATATTTTCTAGCTCTGTTCATTGAATAGGGCTAAAAGCAGTGATGCCTCAGTATCAACAAGCACACCTACTGCGAAATTTTGATTTCTAAATACCACTCTCCAGTAAAAGAATCAAGTCTCCTTAGAAAAATGGCTGATTCTATGACTGAGGAAGGAAAACTCTAAGATGAGCCTAGAGTGTCTTATCAAGTCAGAAACCAAGAAAATAATCAAAAGAAAAAAAAAGCAAAGGATGAGGTCATGTCAAAAGATCTGGGAAGACAACTAAAAAGAGCTTTCAAATCTTTCAAAGTTGTAAAATTTTAATAACAAAATTGATTACAATAGTGTTGGTTTATAACTTACAACATAAAATAAATATCTACAAGTTCATATCAATATAAACAAATAGTCAAATAAATAAATGTGAGGATAATGGACAAATTTTTCTTACAGAAGAATTCCAAGTAATATTTGTAGATAGACCCTTCTCCAGGAGGTAGAATTTAATTCTCCTCTCCTAGAGCGTGAAGCTGGACTTAATGATGTGTCCACAGCGTAGAGTATGGAAAGCAAAAAATAACAACTTCACAGCAGAGTAACCCCGAAGATAACAGACACTAGCTTAACCAGGTGATCAATGCTGACATGTCATGTACCCCTGGCATGATGCAATGAGATGGGCACCTTGCCTCTACAGTATTCTTTCCCAAAATCCACATGCTCAGTCAAATTGTAAGAAAACATCAGAAAGATCCCAACTGAGGGATGTTCTGTAAAATATCTGACCAGTATTCTTCAAAACTGTGAAGGTCATGGCAAACAACAAAATATGGAGAAATTGTCACAGATCAGGAGACATGACAACTAAATGCATGCGGTATCCTGGATTGGATTTTTAAAAAGACAAAAAAAAAATGAATGGAAAAACTGGTGAACTCTGAATAAAGTCTTTAGTCAATAGTATTGTACCAATGATAATTTTTTAATTTTGACAAATTTACTGTAGTTATGTAAGATGTTAACATTAGGGGAAGCTGGATGAATGGTATATTGGGAACTCTGCACTATGTTTGCAACTGTTCTATCAATCCAAAATTATTTCAAAATAAAAAGAAAAAGTATCCAAAATTGTTATTTCTCAGATATGTACATATATGCTTTTGATTTCTAAAGAATGAAAAATATTACTATTCGAAAAATAAAATTTAAAAATAAAATAGGTATATGCAATTCTGACAGAAAAATAAATAAAATAGGCACTGCATTCATCACAATATGCTTCTGGAAGTGGCAAGGGCATAAATTTTCTGTCTTTCTTATTTTCCATTATTTTAATGCGCTATTTTTGTTTCCATAATAATTCAGATTTAATCCAAGAAAATGTCAGATTGAGTTGTGGACAAATGTTAAGGAAGTTTATCTATTTCTCTTTTCTGCTCTTGAGGATTGAATGTCAATTTGGGCTAGATTCAGAAATAATAGAAATGAATCCACTCTAATTGAAAATCATTTGCAATGCCCCTTCCCCTGGGCTTCACTGAGCCTGAGTGCTTTCACTTGGGCAGAGAAAAGAATAGAGCAAACAAATGCCCCAAGTAAACGTGCCACACAAAAACTTTCAGAGAAAATGCCTGTTTGCATTGTGAAAGGTTGGTCAAAGAACTAATTTGGATATCTACTTCTTTCCAGATTTGTTTCGTGCCCATTTCAGCTAAAACATACAAATCATTGATGGCAGATAGAGACGTGAGCGCCTCTGCCATAATAGGGAATTCTAAGTATACAATCAGGAGTTTTGTGGCTGTCACTTAAGCAGCCCCTGACAAACACCACTGCTGATGAAGCCTGACACAAATATATGAGGCGCCTTCTGCCTAACTCTTGTGCCAAAGCATTGGGCAAAACACATCATCTGTGACAGGGCAGCATTAAGCAAATTAATTGTTTAGGAGTTTTAAAAATAGTAATTTTTTTTAAAAGCAGAGAATTTATTTTTCAGTCATAATTGTAGAGAATAATTGTGGCAATCAAATGTGGGGATGGCTCTCAGCCACTGTAAACAGATCTCATGGGGCTCAGTTCACTCCTTGCAGCCATGTCTTCTATATTCCTGAATTAGGGGAAGACCCTGAATTCTGAGTGCCATTCTTCCCTTGAAAATTCGTGCTTGTGCTATGGGTGGAAGACGTGCATCCCTCAGAAAGAATCCCCTGAGCCAGGCCTCCCCTCTGTAGATGGCCCAGTGAAAGGTGGGGAGAGCAGCTCTGAGGAGCAGAAAGGTCCACATCATCTCCGCTTGTCTCTGGTTTCCCAGGGAAGAGAAGAGGATGCTAGCCTGACGCAGTAGTCTCCTGAGTGGTCCTGCCACCTATGCCCTTGCCCTCTGCAGTTTCTTCTCCTAGGAACATCTAAATGATTTTTTTAAATTATAAATAAAATCACATCACTCCTTTATTTAAACACCCTTCAATGGCTTGCTATCACACTCAAATCACTTTCAAAATCCTTATCATGACCTACAAGGCTCTGTGATCTGGCTTCTCCCTCTCCTTGTTGCCAACCACTCTCCCCTCTCTCACTACACTCCTTCTGGTCTTTTTCACTAACAGCCTTCTGGTGTTTGTGGCTATTCTTCTAGCTGGTGTTTAGGGCTATCTTCTAACAAGTGAAGCCCATTTCCACCCCAGGACCTTTGCATGTGCTGTTCCTGCTTCCTAAAATGTTCTTCTAGATCTTTTTGCAGCTCATTTCTTCACTTTAATTATTAGCTCAAATGTTATGTTCTCAGAGAGGTCTGTCCTGACCACCTTATCTAAAAAAGTTTCCTCTACCCATTGCCTCCATTACTCTTTGCTTTTCCTTGCTTTAATTTTTCATAGCACCCAATTCTACTTAAAACTGTACTCCATACTTATTTATTAACAGACTCATTAACTGCCTGTGCCACTAGTTTGAAGACTTTTCACAATACTCACATTACCTAGCACAGTGTCATGGCTGTCATCAAGGCTGTTCACAAATACTTCAGTTTATGTCTTTCTAGATGCACTTGGTCATGTGGTTTGCTTTAGCCAATGAGATGTAAGTAGCAGTGACACAGATCACTTCCAAATGGAATCTCTAAGAGACAGTATATGATCCATTATGTTCCCTGCCCCCCACCACCCTGCTGCATGCTCCCTTCCTTGCACGTCAGGGAAGCACATGTCAACATGGAAGCTGAACAAAAGCCCTCTGGCAGCTTGCACCGGACATGTATCAGAGAAAAACAAATTTTTGCTGTTTTAAACCCCTGAGTTCTGGGGGTAGAGAGGGAGTTGTTTGTTATTTCAGTATAACCTAGCGTATCCTAACATAGTGACTAAATGAGTAAATGAATGAATGAGCACAGTAGTCAGATGACCTGCTCAGCCTGGCAGTACACCTCTCTGACAAAAGCAATCACAAGCTAACTCAGATTTGCCCACGGCCAGTAGTATAGTACGACCAGGGCAAAGTCCAGGATGGAGGCTGCAGGGCAAAATGAAGTTCTCATTGACTGTGTTACAGGCTCAGCCTCACTGTGAAGCTGGAGGGTCACACAGAGCATGCTTCCTCTCAGTAAGTTATTTGCTCAGAAAATAGATTTCTCAAGAGAGCCAGGGTAGACGGGTCTCTAGTGCAAGAGCCTGGGGCAATGGGAAAAAGGAAGCCAAGCACCTCCCTGGTCCCTCCCACAAATCAACCCCCTTTTAATGAGTCTAAAAGCACAGACTAAGTCTCTACCTAGCATCTGCTAGGGTAGGGCTCACATCTCTTCTACTTCCCAACCATGTGACCTTGGGCAGTTTCCTGTCTATAAAATGTAGACAATATTAGCCCTCATGTCACAAGGCAGTGATAATTAAACAAAAGGCATTTATGGAACTTAACAAAGTATGTGCTCAACAAATGCCACCCGAATCTGTCTCTCTGGTTATCAGTTAAAAATAATAATAAATGCTAGCTACTAATGTGAGCGTATTCCCAAACTCTAGAAATCTCTCAGGTAGGATGCACAGGACAAGTCCCAAAAAGGAGAAGCCTTGTCTCAGAATGTACAAAACATGGTAGAAACAAATGAAGGAATATTCTCCTAAAACAACTAAAATGGCTAAAATAATTTGCATTCAAGTGAAACCACAGAAGGACACTCAAAGAAAGCCTAGCTATAGCCACTCTGCACAGTCTGGCATGCCATTTAGGGACATTCACATTGTTCATGTTTGTTGCTTTTAGTGTTATCATATTTTTGCACAGACCTTTTAATCTCAGAAATTAAATGACTACTCTAGAAGGTTATAAGACTCTTACCCTCCCTCCCCATGGTTGTATTTCCTTCCGAGACATTTTAAAAGTTTTAAGTAAAAAAAAAAATATGCTGTAAAAGGCTAGGTTGAATTATATGATACATTGAAATTAAAATGAAATTTTAAATTATCATGCAGTTCAGGATGATGTAGAATGAGTGATAATAAATAAAGGTTAAAAGGATGATGGCAGATCCTTTTTCATGGTTTTTATTTTTTTCCCTTTCTGTTGTTTATAAAAACCTTCTGAGAAGATTAAAAATAATATTTCTTTCCCTATTGATTTTTTCTTTTCCCATTTGGCAAACATTAATTTATTTCCTGTGTTTCTAATGGAGCTGATATTAATAGAGTTTTATTTATTTATCTTGTCCCCTGGACATCAGCATTACTGATGACAGCTCAAGTCTGAGGACAATGGCCAGACAGCTCTGAGGTGATAGGGTATCCCTGGGGGCAATAGTGCAGGATTCTATTCCCAACATCCTCTCCCCACTGGCTACATAGAGAGGGATTGAGAGAGACCTATGTCATCCAAGATTCAGGAGACTTCTAGGTCACTCCACTATCCTTTGAAAGCTACTTCAGAACCAGTCCCAAGAGGGTCCTGCTCATGTGATGCCCTCTGCTTAGAATTCTGTTTCCCTCTTCTCTTCCCTTCCTTTAGGTCCCAGCTCAGATCCCATCTTTTGGGATAAAGATTGTCCTGATCCCTCCTTTATGTGGGACATAAACTCCCCAGAAAAATAAGTTGTTAGTGTATTCAACACAGCTTTGGTATGCCAGACCCTGGCCACATGCTGGAGATTCAACAATGAGTAAGCTGTAGTTCCTGCTTTTGAGAACATCCAGTCCAACTGGGAAGACACACAATCGTGGTGCTGCAGTGCAATGATCCTTTGTGAGAGAATAGAGGAAGGGCACATTTTACCAGGGTACCTCACCCAGGATGGGGTCAGGGAAGACTTCTAGGAGGAGGTGACATCTGAGCTGAATCTAGAAGGGTACCAAGGAATAAAAAGAGGAAGTTGGAAAACAGAGCCACAAGGGCTTGTTCAAACTAACACAGCAAGATGGCCAGGCTGGGACAGGAACTGAGGTTCCCAAATGTACTTGCTGTGTTCAGCCTCCTCTCCCCTCCCCCTTAACTTCCTTGCATTGCAGACATTGCCTGTTAGATAAATCATGCTTAGGAGCTTATTAGTTATGCTGCTTGATAATTTACATACAATTTAACAAAATCTTCTGGAATCAATGCCAAAGCTCAAAGGAACTATTCTAATAGTGGAGATTTCCAGCATGTGGCAGAAAAAATTTGAGAGCACAAATTCCTCACATTTGATGTGGCTATTATCTACCTGCACACTGCCCTCAACTCGCCATCACTGAGACACTGAGGCTCTCCAGAGAGCCTAAGACTCTGTTCACACTCCCCATCTCACTGCATCAGCTCTCTCTAAAGGGTTGGAGTTAGCTGGGGGCTAAGTATCCATCTCCAAGAGAGACCTTCTGTTCTTCTTTTACCTCTCCTTTCCTACCAACCTTTTCTCATAGAGCCTTATGCTAAAAACTGCAAGCAACTTGTCTCCTCAGAGAGCCTCATTCAAAGTTTACTAAGACTTTGTTAAAGACATCTGTGTTAGTTAAGGAAATGCTGGCTCCTTCAATAATCAAACCAAAAAGAATAATGGCTCAAACATGTTAGAAGTTTCTTTCTTGTTTGAGTAGAGTCTAAAATGACTGTTCCTGATTGACAGATGACTTTCTTCCAAGCAACAATTTAGGGATCCAAGCTCCTTCTATCTTATGTCTCTGCTGTCTTCAACACATCTTCTGAGGTCACCATGCTTGCCTGTGTTAAGTTAGCGGAAGGAGAAAGAGCATTGAAAATCATGCACAAGAGGATGCAATAGTCCAGCTGGGATATGGTAAACAACACTTTCACTCTCATTTCAGTTCTAGAACTCAGTCTAACTGTGTATATGGCCACACCTAACTGTGTATAGTCCAGTTGTATGCCCAAGTAAAAGAAATAACAATATGCTGAACAAGTAGCTGTGTCTCTGCCAAAACATAAAAATTCCA
Source organism: Lepilemur ruficaudatus (assembly GCA_963574885.1). Lineage (NCBI taxonomy): Eukaryota > Metazoa > Chordata > Mammalia > Primates > Lepilemuridae > Lepilemur > Lepilemur ruficaudatus. The sequence continues at coordinate 47,999 of CAUYRT010072830.1, forward strand.
GTCTTAAGCTCCAAGGGGAGTCAGTAAAAAGTAGTTATTATTCTCTGGATACAATGCAGGCTTCGGGGGGATGTTAGGGGCTGGAATGATCTACTTTGTCCCCCCAGAAAAAACAAAGGGTTTACACAACAAATAAATCTGGGTTTGAGTCTGATTCCAAAGCCAATAAGCCATGTCATGTCAATGAGAATATTTAGATAAAATCCCTACTCTCAAGGAGCTTACAGTTGGGAAGCAAGTAGATGCTTACTGAACCAGGGTTTACTATTCATTTCTAACTTGAAAAAGGTCATCATGTTCACTTGTTCACCAATGTAATGCCGTTTGCACTGTCTGTGGGTCTTAGTTCTTAGCCAAGCCCTAGTGGCCGTTATTGGTGCTTCCCACCAAATATTTCTGGCTCTCTGCACTTCCAGGCACATGATAGAATGGTACTTTCCTGACCCTTTGATGTCAGTGGTTGCCACGTGACTTCCTTTGGGTAATAAAATGTAGATGGAAGTGACATCTCACACTGTTAGGAGGAAATTTTAAGAAAAAGGCCCGTTTTCCAGAGCCCTCTTTTCCTCTCTGACTACCAGCAACATTCAAGATGGTGGATACTCCATCAGCCTGGATCTTTCAATGAGGATGCATGGTGCTGAGTCCTCAGCCAACCTGTGATGCACCTGTAGCATGGGCATGAGAAAAGACATTTATTATTAGGAACAATTAAGATTTTTCCGTTTTCGTTACTGCTCTCTAACCTAGTCTATGCTAATGCATCCCTCCCTGAAAAATATGACAGCCAGAGATTTAAGCGTATATAATCATTTATTTAGTGGAACTCTTGGCTTAAAAGAAAAGAGTCCCTTTAAGACAAACAGATTACAGTTATGTGCCACATAATGATATTTCAGTCAATAACAGGCTGTACATATGATGATAGTCCCATAAGAATACAATGAAGCTGAAAAATTCCTGTCTCCAGTGAAGTTGTAGCCATTGTGACTTTGTAGCACAATGCATTACCTTTTCAAAGTTTAAATACATAAATACTTACCATTGTGTTACAATTTTCTACACTATTCACTACAGTAATGTGCTGTGCAGGTTTGTAGCCTAGGAGCAATAGGCTATATACCATATGGTCTAGGTGTGTAGTAGGCTATACCATCCAGGTGTATGTAAGTACACTCTATGATGTTAGCACAATGAAAAAATTGCCTAATGACACATTTCTCAGAAAATATTCCTGCCATTAAGCAACACATGACTGTATTCACTGCCTTATCATAGAAGTACAAATAGAGTCCAAATTTATGAAATTACTCCCTGGTGGGGTAGTGATCTGGCCTTCCATTTTGTAGACGTCAGAGAATTCCAAAGCTTAGGATAATTCTGCTGGTCTGTGCTGCTGAAAAGGCCAAGGAAGAAAAACAAACTTGGCCTCTTTAAGCACTGGACTGTAGCAGACTGCAAAAACAGAAACACTATAAGACACAAAGCAGTAAAGACCCAGTTCATGATTAATTGTCTTTAAGAGAGGAAAACAAGTAAATGGAGTGGCTAAGGAGCCAAAGCAAGGCCAGTAGCCCTACTAAAGTCACAGCCCCGGTAGCCAGGCCCAAATGGAAATGAACAATGTGGCAGAATGCCAGCAGCTAGCAGGCAGAAGTCTTTTCTGTTTTTCTTTCTTTCTGAACCAGGCAGAGGCAGCAGAGTGAAGACTGAATTCAAGCCAATTAAAGAAACCAAGATGAGCGGGCTAGGCATTCCAGGTCAAAGCAGCCCTATAAGCAGATGAGGTGAGGCAGTTCATCCAACAGAATTGAAACACTCTGAGGGGATTCTGTTAAGGAAAAGAGTTATAAAAAAATTCAAGGTCTGGCACAAAACAGAAGCTGAGGCAGGCAAGTTGAAGTCTGAGTTCCAGTAATCAATGATGAGAAAATAATCACAGGTGATGACCAGGTACCATGAAAGTTGGTAGGAAAGACCCTATTAATCACTTTTAACCTCAACATGTTTCTACCTCTTTTTAGAAGAGGGGAGCAGTATTGTATAATGCTGATTTCAGAGTTTGCTCTCCCTAGGTTAGAATTCTGCTCTGTTGGTGAACTTGACCAAGTTTCCCAACCTCTCTGACCCTCAGTTTCCTTCTCTATAAAATGAATATAATTATATATTCCTCATAGGATAAAATTGAATGAAACAGAGTGTTCTTGCTGGCCAGAGTTGACACTCACATACATTTAGATTGATGGTGACATCTCATCTACGAACCCTCCTATAGAATCTATTTGCAGTTGAAGGACATCCACATTTGGTTGGCAGAAAAAAAAGGAGAAAGAAATAGTTTCTCAGTGCAGAGGTCCCTGAGGGTGAAAACAATGGGGAGTTGGGCCTGGGGTGGGGGTTGAGATGTTGTCTTTTCCTCTGCTGACAAGATGGTTAGAAAAGAAGACTGAAGGAACTGCATGTAGGAAATCTATGCAAGACTGATCAATCTTGTGGGCTTGGATGACCAAGTGAATCCCGAAGTAGAGGCAGGAGGACTCATGTCTTCCTGATACCCACCCCCTGATCATTCTGCCATATTTGTATTCACAGGATGGAAAACTTCAGAAGTTCAGATCACAAAGACAACATATATAAGTCACTAGGACTGTGACAGCTGTAGTACTTCCCCAGTAATTATGCATTCTATTTCATTGTATCTTCCTCCAAGAAGTACTGTTTCTGAAATGTGGGCTTGGTGATTCATAAACAGTTTCTGATTTCTTAAAATCAGTTATATTTATCTAGAAACCAAAATATGAGTGGATCTTGAGAGCATCCCTAACTACTTTCAGTTATTTTATTCTGCAGCAATACCAGCGGTGGAGAACTGCTAGCACAGTCTGGTGCTTTTCAAAGCCACTCTATGTCTAGGTGCTAGGCTGGCTGCCTAAGAATTATTTGGGAGAACCTGTCAAACATGGAGGTTGCCAAGCTCTACCTTGAGAAATTCAAATTCAACAGGTCTAGATGATTTCACAAGTAATTCCAATATGCACTTTGGCTTGAGAACCACTGTCCCAGACAATTTCATTGTCCACCTATGACAACTAGTAGAATTGCAGATATAGAAACATAAAAAGAATCAAATCCTGGGGACATGATTTGGAAATTCAATACATTTCAATAAAATAAAAGGCAGAAATGAGAGTTCAACTAAGTGAAAGAGGAAGAAGTAGCCCATGCGTAAACATTTTGTTGATTCTTGACCTTGTTTCTGTTCTTCCTGAGGCTTGTTGAACTGATGAAACTTAACGGCATGTGTGATGATGCAAATGTCAGCATTAGGCAATCACATGGATAGTATATTCCTCTGGCAAGAAATTAGACCAGCTTAAGTAGAGACAACTTTTTGAAATCCAAAGGCGGTTTGAAGAAAAACTGTTGCACACCAGTTCTTAGCTGTTTCATGATTAATTAATCACCATATATTCTTTCAAAAAATATTTATTGAGTACCTATTATGTGTGAAGCACTGTTCTAAGCCCTGAATACACAACAGTAAACGACACAGAAAAAAAAATCCCTACTCACAGAGCTTATATTTTAGTAGAAGGAGACATAGTAAATAAACAGTACATTAGATAGCAGTGAATGATATGGAGGAAAAACAAGGAAGGAAAATGGAACACTCTGAGGAAGAAGTCACAATTTTCAATGAAATGGTCATGAATAGCCCACACTGAAAAGGTGACATTCGAGCACAATAGAACCTAAAAGTAATCATAGAGTAAGCTTTTGGAATCTAGGGGGGAATATGTGGCTGGAGCATGTCTGGAGTCTTTGAGGGATAGCAAAGACACTAGTGGCTAAAGAGGACTATGTAAAGAAAATAGCAATAGAAGATGAACTCAGAGAGTTATGGGACTAGACAGATCATGTCAGGTCTTATAGGACATCATGAGGACTTTGTCTTTTACTCTGAGTAATATGGGAAGCCCGTGGGGTGTTTTGTACTTTAGACAGTATCTCTTGATACCCTTATGTTGGATGATGAAATTAATGCTCCTGCATTACTCTCCACCTCTATTCCCCTCCCTTACCTAAATTCTTTCAGCTTTACCATTGCTTTTCAATTATAAGAATAGCACAATAGTAATTTGAATTTGTCTCTTATAGATTCTAAACTTTGACAGCCAATAAATAATATTTCATTAGAGCTTTTTAACTCTTTTTGTTTTTGTTTTTGAGAAAAGAGATGTAACTTCTGTATATCATGAGAAACTTCTAGCTTCCTGATCTTAGTGTTTGTTAAAAAGAATTCACTTCCATAGTGAAGACAACCTTATTGGAGCCTTATGATTTCATATTCTAATCTGGATCAATTGATTTCTGATCTTCCGCCTGACTATTATGTTGAAATATTTATCTCATGGAGGCAGAGAGTAGAATGATAGATACCAGAGGCCGGGAAGGGAGTGTGGGTGGAAGGAGCAAGGAAAGAGTTTGATCAATGAGTACAAACGTACAGTTAGGTAAAAGGTATAAGTTCTAATGTTTGATAGCAGAGTACGGTGACTACAGTCAATGTATTATATATTTCAAAGTAGCTAAAAGAGAGAACTTGAAATGCTCTCAACACACAGAAAAGATACTCATGATTGATACCTCAAATATCCTGAAACCTGACTTGATCATTACACATTCTGTGCATGTAACAAAATATCACATGAATCCCATAAATATGTGAAATATTATGTATCAATTTAAACATGTAAAAAAATGAATGTGAAAAAAAACCCTTGCCCTAATCTACCCTATCCCCTATCACTGATTTTCTTTTGTCACTACAGTGTGCATTTTTTAGAATTTTCAGCAAATGGGGTCATATGTACATGTCACTTTCTAGTTTTTTCATTCAGTATAATTATTATTTTGATATTTATGTTGTAGAATATTTCAATAGTTGATTTGTTTTTCTAATTCAGTAATATTCTATTATTTGGATATACCATAATTTGTTTATCTATTCAACTATTGATGGATATTTAGGTTGTTTCCAGTTTGAGACTATTACAAATAGAACTGCAAAGTCTTGTATACTTTTGTATACAACGTATGTGACATTTTGAATATAAGGTTTCATTTTTCTTCAGTAAATACCTAGGGGTAGAATGACTATATCATATGGTAGAGGAATGTTTAACTCTTGAAGAAAGTGACAATCTGTTTTCCAAATTGGTTGTGCCATTTTACATTTTGATCAGCAGTGTATGAGAATGCCAACTGCTCACATCCTCACCAACACTTGGTATGATCAGTCTTAAATTTTAGCCATTCTAATAGGTGTGAAATGGTGCCTCCTTGTGGTTTTAGTTTGCCTTTCCCTAAAGACTAATGATGTGCATTTTTCATGTGCTTATTTGCTATCCATATAATATCTGTGGTGAAATGCTATTCGAATCTTTAGCCCGTTTCTTATTGCTTTTAATTACGTTTTAAGAGTTTTTTATATTACAATAAAGTCCTTTATCAAATATATATATTGAAAATATTTCCTTCCATTCTGTGGCTTATATTGTTATTCTCTTAACAGTATCTTTCAAAGATGAGAAGTTTCTAATTTTAATGACATTCAGTTTATGCATTTGTTCTTTATTGGATCATGCTTTTTGTGTGGTAACTAAAGAATATTTGTCCTTGTTTAATCCAAGGACAAATATTTTTTCCTAGAAATCTTCTAGTCTTGGGATTTAAATTTAAGAATATGGTTCATTTTAAATTAATTTTGAATATATTGTGAGATAGATGGCTTTAAGTTTATTTATTTGCATAAGGATACCCAATTGTTCTAACACGATTTGTTGAAGAGACAATCTTTTCTCCATTGCATTGTCTTTGCACCTTTGTCAAAAATCCATGTATGATTAGTGATAACTTTTAAAGTTAAAAAATTAAAAAATAAAATAATTTTTAAATCCTATGTGTCTGTATATGTGAGTCTATTTCTAGACTCTACTCTGTTCCATTTATCTATTTGTCTATCTTGATATCAATATCACACTGTCTTAATTAATGTAACTTTATAATAAGCCTTAAAATGAGGTATTGTTCCTTCTCTATGTTCTTATTTCTAAAAGTTGTTTTGGCTCTTCTAAGTTCTTTGCTTTTCCACAAGAATTTTATATTTGATTTGTCTATTTCTACCAGAAAATACCTGCTATAATTTTGATTGGGATTGCATTGAATCTATAGATCAACCTGGGGAAAAGTGACATCTTAACACTATCAAGTCTTCCAACCCACAAATATAGTATATCTCTCCATTTATTTGTGGAGGTTTTCATTAATTTCTTTCAGGAGTGGTTTTTATAATGGTTTCCACTGCATAGACTTTGAACATCTTTTATCAGATTTATTTTTAATTCTTATTTGTTCATGCTGTTGTAAAAGGTAGTTTAAATTTCAATTTCTTATTGTTTATTGCTAATACATAAAAATGCAATTGGCTTTTTGTATATTGATCTTGTATCATGCAATCTTGCTTGACTCGCTTAGTAATTTTTGTAGTTTTTTTCTGTAGATTCAATCAGATTTTCTACTAAATGATGTCATCTGTGAATTAAAAACAGCTTGATTTCTTTCTTAATCATCTAGGTAACTTTTATTTCTTTTTCTTACCTTACTGTGACCCTCCAGTATAGTGTTGAATACAAGTGGTGAGAGTAGACATCCTTATTTTTTTCCTAACCTTAGATGGGGTGGAGAGTGAAGAATCATTCAATATTTAACTGTAAAGAATAATGTTAGCTACAGGTTTTTGGTAGAGCTCTTTACCTGTTTAAATGAGTGCCCTTTTATTCTTACTCTGCTGGAAACTTTTACCATGAATTATTTTTTCCATTTATTTTGTATTTGTATATATTCATGGGGTACAAGTACAATTTTGCTACATTGATATATTGCATTGTAAGGAAATCCAGGCCTTCAGCACTTATATCACTGAAGCAATGCACATTGTACCCACCAAGTATCATGAATTATTGTAGAAACTATCAAGTGCTTTTTGTGTGCCCATTGGGATAATCTTATGGCTTTTCTCTTTTAGCCTTTTGATTTGATAAATTACTTTGATGCATTTTCAAATGTTAATCCAATCTTACATTCCTGGGATATATTACAATCAGTCATCATGTATAATGTTTTTAGTATTAATACATTGTTGGATTCAAATTGCTAAAATATTGTGTGGAATTTTTGCCTCCTGTTCATGAAGTATGTTTCTCTATAGTTTTCTTCTGTCCTTTTCACATTTTGGGGAGAGTAATGCTAGCCTTATAGAATGAGTTGGAAAGTATTTCTTCCTTTTCAATTTTCTGACGAGTTTACATAGAATTGATATCATATGTTTGGTGTACAGTATAATCACCTAAGTCTGATTTTTTTTTTTTGCAGGAAGGTTTTAAACTACAAATTCAATTTAGTTAATAGATACAGAGCCATTTATGTTATCTATTTTTTCTTGACTGAACTTTAGCAGTTTGTATCTTTCAAGAAATTTGTACACTTCACCTAACTTGTTGAATTCATTGGGAAAGTTGTTCACAATATTCCCTTGTTATCCTTCTTAATATCTGTAGAATCTTTAATAATATAATCTCTCTCATTCCTGATATTTTTAATTTGTTTCTTTTGTCTTTTCCTCCTGATAAGTTTGGCTAGACATTTATCAATTTTATTGATCTTCTCAAAGAACTAGCTTTTGATTTCATTGATTTTCTGTCTTTTCTCTTTTCTATTTCCTCTGATTTCTGCTCTCATCTTTATTATTTTATTTCTTCTACTTACTTTGGGTTTAATTTGCTCTTCTTTTTCTAATGTTTGAGGGGAGAAGCAGAGTTATTGATTTGAGGCTTTTATTCTGTTTACTTTGGATTTAATCTGTTCTTCATTTACTAGTTTCTTTTTTATTTATTTATTTATATATCAGACTATAATGGGGGTACAAACATTTTTGTTACATAGATTGCTTTTGTACCATTTGAGTCAAAGTATGCCCATCCCTCAGACAGTGTGCCTTGTACCCTGTAGGTGTGAATTTACCCATCCTCTTCTTCCCCCTTTCACCTGCTTGATTTCCAATGAATGTTATTTCCATCTGTGCACATAAGTGTTGATCAATTAGTTTCAATTTAATGGTGAATACATATGGTGTTTATTTTTCCATTTTTGTGATACTTCACTTAGAATAATGGTCTCCAGTTCCATCCAGGCATGATATACATCTGATAAAGGGCTTATAACTAGAATCTAAAAAGAACTCAAGCAAATAAAGAAGAAAAACTCAAACAGCCCTATTAAGAAGTTGGTAAAAGACATGAACAGAAACTTTTCAAAAGAAGATAGACTAATAGCTGAGAAACATATGAAAAATTTCTCAACATCTCTAATCATTGGAAGATGCAAATCAAAACCACAATGAGATATCTCCTAACTCCAGTCAGAATGGCTTTTATCAAAAAGTCCCAAAACAACAAATGTTGGCATGGATGTGGAGAGATAAGAACACTCATACACTGCTGGTGGGCCTGCAAACTAGTATAACCTGTATGTAAAATAATATGGAGATACCTCAAAGAACTAAAAGTAGAACTACTATTTGATCCAGGAATCCCATTACTGGGTATTTACCCAAAGGAAAAAAAGACATTCTATAAAACAGACACCTGCACTCGAATGTTTATGGCAGCACAATTCACAATTGCAAAGTTGTGGAAACAACCCAAGTGACCATCAATACATCAGTGGATTAATAAAATGTGGTACATGTATACCATGAAGTATACTACTCAGGCATAAAAAAGGTGAACTAATACCTCTTGCATTTACTAGTTTCTTAAGATGAAAGATAAAGTTATTGTTTTTATACCTTTCTTCTTTTCTTCTATAGGAATTTAGTGCTATAAATATTCTCCAAGTGCCACTTTAGCAGCATTCCACAAGTTTTGATATGTTGTGCTTTCATTTTCATTTAGTTCAAAATACCTTCTGATTTCTCTTTTTATTTCATCTTTGACCTATGGATTATTTATGAGTGTGTTAGGTATATTCTGTGTGCACTTCAAAAGAATATGCATCCTACTGATGTTGGAATGAGTGTTCTATAAATGTCAGTTCTGTTGGCTGATAGTGTTGTTCAAATCTTCCATATTAAAATGTTGAACCATAATTGTTGATTTCCTATTTCTCCTTGTAACTCCAAGAGTTTTTTACTTCACATATTTGGAAGCTCTGTTATTAGATACCTAAAGATTTAACCTTGCTATATCCTCTTGATGAATTGACCACTTTATCATTATGAAGTGACCTTGTTTATGCCTGGTGATGTTCTTTTCTTCTGAAAACTGTCTTGTTTTATATTAATACAGTTACTTCACCTTTCTTTTGACTAGTATTAGCATGGTATATATTTTCTATCCCTTTGCCTTTACCTTATTTGTACCTATATTTCAAAGTGCATTTTCTTAGATAGCATCTGATTAATAGATTTAATGTTATTATCAATGTGGTTGTCTAGCTAATTGTTTTTCATTTGTCCCACCTGTTATTCTATCCTTTCTCCCCCCTATTTTTCTTCCTTTTTAAATTAATTGATGATTTTTATTCCACGTTTTTATCTTTGTTGGCTTATATTTTAGGGGTTGTTTTAGGGCAAGATTTCTGAACCTCAGCACTATTGACCTATAGGACTAGAAAATTCCTTATTGTGGGGGACTGTCCCATGATCGCAAGATGTTTAACAGCATCCCTGGCCTTACCCACTAGATGACAGTCTCTCATTCACAACAATCAAACACGTCTCTGGACCTTGCCAAATGCTCCCAGGAGAAGAAAGAAGTCAAAATCACCCCAGTTGAGAACCACTAGGATGGTTTCAGTGCACAACTTTAATGAACACCGTCTATGCTTACACTGATGTTACACTTTTTCATTTTTAGTATAAGAACTTCATCAAAGTATACTTCCTTTTTTCCCTCCCAAATTTTGTTCTATTGTTTTCATACATCTTACTTTTACATATATTATAACTCCGCACTTCATTTTTTTATTAATAGTCAATTATTTTTAAAGTGCATTAAATAATAAGAAAAATGTACTATATTTACCCATACATTACCATTTATTCATTCCTTTGTGTAGATCCAGGTCATCATCTGACACAATTTTCCTTCTGCCTGAAAAACGTCAACAATTCTTATAATGCAAATCTGCTGTTGACAAATTCTTTGAGCTTTTGTACATCTGAAAAAGTCACCTTAGCATCATTTTTAAAGGATATTTTGGCTAGATAAAAAATTCCATGTGCAGAAAAAAACAGTGGTAAACAAGGCAATGTTTCTGCCCTCATAAAGCTTACATTCTAATGATGTGGACAGCAGACAACACATAAGAAAAGGAAATAAGGATACCAACTCCATTACTGGCTCCTCTATCTCTGATCTGGGACCTTTCCTGGGAAAATTCACTAGTCTGGAAATCTTTTTCTCTTGTGAATTCCTCAGCTCTGAGGAGTATTACTATCAATTTGAATTTTTTGTTTTATGTTTTATCATAATTTCTTAATTTTCTAGTCTCCTGATGTTACCTCTTATAGCTTTGTAGAATTTCAAGAATATTATGAATTTTTTTCTGTTATTTCAAGGAAGCACTGGGAAGAAGGAGAGGTATATTCTACCCCTGCTTCCCCTATCCAATCTAATAATAAGTTATATCACATTTCCATCAGAACACTGTATATTCTGAATCCAATTACTTATCCACTTCTTCTTTGCTACTATCCTCTCCAAGGGCCTTTTAAAATCTGCCTTCACACTGGTCATTTTTCACTGGCTGAATTATAGGAGAGTTGTTGTTGTTTTGTATAGTTTATATGTAAGAGCTATACAGAGAATTAAAGTAAAAAATCCACTTTTTTGAGTTGTTAATAGTTCTAAGAATTTTTTATTTGATTCTTTTGGGTTTTCCAAAGAGATGATATCATCTGCAAACAATAAAAATTTGGCCACTTCTTTCAGACTTGCTCTATTAAAGTTTTCTACCTCTAATCAGATGAATTGTAATCACTCAATGTTACATTAGAAAAGTATCTAGTTCATTGAGGATTTCAACTTCATTTGTATCTGTAACTTTATTTCTCATTAATGATGTGCGTATTTCTCTTTTTCCTTAGTTTTCTAGGGAATTTGTTTTGTAAGACTAAGACACTGTGGGTGGCCTCAATACCTTATTTTAAGTATAGTCTTATGTTGCCTTCTGATGGGGATATATACTGAAAAACATGTATTAATAGTTGTGTCATTTCAAAGTTGGGAGGACATAACAGTGTGTATTTACACAAACCTAGGTGGTATAGCCTACTACACTTCAGGCTCTGTGGTATACCCTATTGCTCCTAGGCTACAAACCTGTATAGCATGTTACTGTACTGAATTAAGCAATTATAACACAATGGTAAGTATTTGTGTATCTAAATATATCCAAACATAGAAAAGGTAGAGTAAAAATATGGTATAAAACATAAAAAATGGTACACCTGTATAGGGCACTAACCATGAACGGAGCTTGGGGGACTGAAAGTTGCTCTGGGTCAATCAATGAGTAAGTGATGAGTGAATGTGAAGGCCTAGGACATTACCGTACACCACCATAGACTTTATAAACACTGTACTTAGGCTATACTAAATTAATTTAAAATTTTTTCTTCCTTATATAATAAGTTAATTGTAACTTACTATAATTTTTTTACTTTATAATTTTTAAATGTTCTGACTCTTTTACTAGAAAAGAGTCAGAAACTGTACAAAAAATTTTTTTTCTGTATATTCTTATTCTATAAGATTTTTCTATTTAAAAAAAAAATTTTGTTTTTACTTCTTAAACTTCTTTGTTAAAACCTAAGACACAAACACACACACTAGCCTAGGCCTGCACAGGGTCAGAGTCACTAAGATGTCGCTAGGCAATGGAAATTTTTCAGCTCCATTATTATCTCATGGGACCAACATTGTATACGCAGTCCATCGTTGACTGAAACGTAGTTACGCAGCACAACACCGTGCATACTCTTTACCACATTTTAAAAAAACACTTTCTAATTTTTCTTATTTATAAGGCAAAGTTTATGTGGAATTTTATTAACTTCCCCTTTGTTATTAATTAATTGCCCTTATGTAGCAGTTTTAAAGATGGCTATATAATTTCTTAAAATCTTTTAAAAACTCTTTGAGGAAGTTGCTATTGTTATCCCCATTTTTAAAGTGAGGATACTAAGGCCCAGAGAAGTTTAATGATTTTTCAAGGTCACACAACGAGCAAGTGGCAAAACCATGATTCCAATCTAGGTCTCTCTGAGTGAGGCCTTGCCTTGTTAAGTACAACATTGCATTGTTCTTTGAAGCACACATACACATGTATATAGTTTTTCTTATATTGTGTCTTCATCTTGATATGAAGGAGCCTGGAGAGAGAAAGTGGTTAAAAATTTAGGAGGCAGAGAGCACAGTGCCAACATTGAGGTTCTTGCATGAGCAGAGAGATACAGAACACAGGGTAATTGTAAACCCCTACTTTTCTCACCCTAACTATTCCTGTCTGGTAGCAGGGTTGGGCCAGGATGCCTTTGCATATCCTGGCTTCTCCTACTGGAGTTGTCTCATTACTCACCTTGCCTGTTGCTCATGGCTCCCTCCACCTCCAGGCATGGAGTACTCCTGGTGCTGCCCCCGTATTGGTAGAATTCATTCAGATTCTTTTCAAAATGGCCCCACAGCAGTATACTCGGTTGAATAATGTCTCCACAAAATTACTGTGCACCTAGAACCTGTGAATGTGACATTATTTGGAAATAAGGTCTTTGCAGATGTAATCAAGTTAAGATGAGATCATACTGAATTAGAGTGAACCCTAATCCAGTTAGCGATTGGTGTTCTTTTAAGAAGAGGAATGTAGACATCACAAACAGATGACAGATGACCATGTGAAGATAAAGGTAAAGATTGGGATTACATTGCTACAAACTAAGGAATGCCAGGAACACCAGGGATTCCTGCTACCATCAGAAGTTAGAGGAGAAAATGAGCGATTATTCCCTAGTAACTTGGGAAAGAGCATGCTCTGCTGACACCCTGATTTCAAACTTCCAGCCTCCAGAACTGTGACAGAATACGTTTCTGCTGTTTTAAGCCCCTGACTTTATGGTAATTTTTTAGGAAGCTAGCAAAAACAGGAAGCCTCCAATTCCTCCCTGAACCACCACCTCAACACCCGGCCCCCACCAGCATGTCTACATGGATAATTTTTCTTTCTAAACGCAAGAAAAGTACACAACTCCATTTTTATTTGGGGCTTACATGTGAAGTGTTACTCTTCAACCCTCAAGAAGAAATGTTAAGTGGATAAGCACTAGGGAGATAACTACATTTCAGTAATTCTACATTTAGCTTTATATAGATTTTTCAAACCAGGTGCAGGCACTTGCATGAGCACACACAAACACGCACCATTTTGAAGTCTTTTTCTTCTTCAAACTCTGAGGCTTGAAGTAATAAAGTCATGCTTATTTTTGCACATTTAAATGATAGTTCTCAGAATAAACATATATGTTTCCTTACCATTTCTTTCATTTTCTTTTTTGGTGACTTGTCTTTGGCTCTCACGTTTCAAAATGTTGCAACAAAATGGGAAAAGAGGTCTCTTTCTTTGAGGACCATTCTTCAAATGAAACTCTCTGGTTCTTTATAAATTGTGTAATGAAGTTTTTTTCATGTAATGAATTTGTTGTTTCTTTGCATCCCTAATTCTAGCATTCATACTGCTGCTCTTTCCCATTTCCTCTAGTGCCACTTTTATTTATAATTTTTCTCTATTTACATGGTTTTTCCACTACTCTTCATGGGATATTTAGACATCCTTGAGCTTCTGTATTTCTGTACTTAATTTTTGCTCTTAACAGTCACCTGTCACCTTTTTATACCCTTTACAGTATTTCCACTTTTGCAGTCCTTCAGTTTTGTAACTTGTTTTGTTTTAGCAATCATTGTTTATTTCTTTTAAAATTTTCAGCTGAGTCAAGCCTCCTTCAGGAGTTGGTCCTGCCTCTCTGTTAGCTTCTTTAGCTGGAGTTGCAGAATTGCTTAAATGGGACAGGGTCACTGCATTTACTTAGATTTGTTCACTGTTTCCTAAGCTTACAGTAAGGGCTACTGATTTTGTTTTTATCAGACAATGCTATTGTTTTTCTGTTACAATAGCCAAGACAAAGAATTTGAGCCTGTTTTTAATCCACCATTTTCCAAAAAGTCTCCTATTATTGTTGTTAAACCTTTTGTGCCAGTCAAAACTCCTGACATCTCTTTATCTCTTTAAATTTCTTTTCTCATGCCAAATGTATCACTTGCAAGTTCAGTTTGCATAAATTTTGATATCATTTTTTGTTCCAAATAAGTCATTCACTGTTATATCAACATAAACATTGCATTTGGTTTTTATAATAGCTAGCACAAGGTTGCCTCATCTACATAAATCTAATGTTGTAAAACTTTAAAGTATCATCTTTATTAAAGAAAAATTGGAAAACAATTTTGTATACACTTTTCTGTTAACATTATTATAAACATTTTTACCTGTTATTACAGGGATGTGCATAAACACACTTTTAATGACTGGGTAATATTCCATTAAGAGGTGACACCATTCCCCTAGAGTTAGACATTTAGTTTATATAGTTTATATGTATTTTTTGGTCTCCTAGGCATCCTTTTCTTCTTCAGATAATACTACCCTCTTATCCCACCTTCTCTTTGGAAAATTATTTTTTCTTTCCCTCACATATGATCTGACAGTACCAGTCACAGCACTTTGCCTCCAGCCCAAGTGATGTCCAGCCTGGTAATCATGATTCTTGTGGTACTCTGGACCTAGTCCCAAGAGTACTCTTGTGACTCCAGTCCTTTCCAGGTTATCTCACTTGGTATGCATTTGCTATTAATAACAAAAAACCTAACAAACAATAGCTTTATGCTTAAGGGCATGTATCATTACTTGCTTAATAAGAAGTCTAGCAATAGTGATTTTCATGGGTTGAATTTGTCCCCCAAAAGATATGCTCAAGTCTTTACTCCCAGTACCTGTGAATGCGAACGTGTTTGGAAAGAAGATCTTTGCAGCTGTAATCAAGTTAATAGGAGGTCATTAGGTGGGCCCTAATCTAGTATATCTGCTACCCTTATAAGATGAGGAAAATGCCATGGGCAGACAGAGACACACAGGAAGAATATCGTGTGACAACAGAGACAGGGATTGAAGTGATGCAGCTGCAAACCTAGGAACCAAGGATCAAAAGCAACCACCAGAAGCTAGAAGGAGGTAAGGAAGAATTCTTCCCCACAGATTGCCCTTTCAGAGAGAGCAAAGCTTGCTAACACCTTGATCTTGGACTTCTAACTTCCAGAACTGTGAGATAATAAATGTCTGTTGTTTTAAGTCATACGGTTTGTGGTACTTTGTTATGGCATCTATGAAACTAATATTAACTAAGTAACTCATTAAGATCTCAGAAAATCCACAAGAAACAGAAAAGAAAACCTGTTGTAAAAAGTATGCAGAGACAAACTGGTCAATGAAAGAAGAGGACATATAAGCTCATATTTATTCATTTTTTAAGAGTGTTAGATGTTTATTATGTGCCAGGAACCTCAAAGCGGCGAAAGGCAATGTGACACAAATAATGTAGAGTGCAAACTTTGTTAAGATCATTACTATCATTGTGGTTTTTAACAATTGTTACCATTTAATGAATTCTTATTACATGCCCAGCCTTATGCTTGGTCTTTTCAAGACATTATCTCATGCAGTTATCTCAATAACCCTGTAAAACAGTACTGTTACCCTGATAGTCCACATTTCTAACAAACAGGAATTTCTAACTGAAGCTCTCAGCCAATGATTCATTTTATGGATTGTTGAGTTAGAGCTGCACATGCCAGAGAACCTAGTGACAGCCATCTATACCTCTGTTTTTGGAAAACACCCAAATAGGTCTCCATGCATCATGATTCACATAATTAATCCATGTAAATGCGCCAAAGACTCCCATCAAACTTCACTGGCTACTGTGAGTGTGGCCCAAGACTTTGGGTTTCAGTAGGATCCACACCATGGAATCATAGTCTGTGTCTATGGTGAGTCACTCTGACAGCAGACTACACAGCAAATTCCTTGTGCAGGTCAGCATGGGGACCATTACACTACCACTCACCAGTTTATGAGGGTCTCATGGTTTACATGGGCATTAATATAATAATAGAGCCTGAAACCTTCCAGTCCTCAGACACCACATAACCCAGTGCAGATTATGATAAATATTGTCGTGTATATAAAGGTAACTATTAAAAATATACTTTGAAGGGAAAAATGTGTCAAGATGTTTATGCTCAAGAGTTGAAGAATGCTTACCAAACTGTGATTACAGGCACAATTTTATAGCAAATGTTAACTGGAGTCTTCCCAAAATGAGTTTTCTGTTTTGATAAATTTTGGAGACAATGAATAATAAGGGCTTTTTAAAGTACTGATCTCAACAAGCCAATTTAACATAGCTTAATTCAGCATGTCCCATGCTTGTTTGTCCTTGGCTGTCTCTCTCTCTTCTCTCTCTCTCTCTCTGTGAATTATCTGAATTACCTAGTAATGCCCTTTAAGACAGTGTTTGTGGGACATTAGTTATGAAGTTCTGAGTTAAAGTACATTATAAAAGTGCCCCAGAGATACTCACATGAAAATAAAGAGGAAGATAATAACATGGAGCATTGTAAGAAGAAAGATCTGACCACACCTTGCAAAGTCTTGGTAAAGGTTCATTGACAAACAAGTGTGATCATATTCTTTTTGTTACAGAATTGTAAATAAAAATCATCTAGCGTTGTGACATTTTTGACAACTTCTGGTCTTGGTATTTTTTCAAAAATTTTTAGAGTTGCTACAATTCATCTATCTCTAAGAAAAGAAACTCCTTAACTAGGTACACTGCCACCACCTGGGGCAAATGTCTCGCAGCCATGGGTTTCAAGCAATAAGGCAGACACCATAGGCTTGTTTGAGATAAACAGAAGCACTTCTTCCCCTGTAATATTAAAGATACATCTTAATGAATATAGTTCGGTGATAACTGCTCAATTAAGCACTTTGTCAAGCATAGGGCTAGGCACCAGAAATGTAAGAAGGCAAAAACACCATTCCTACCCTTGAGGGGCTCACAGTCTACTGGGAAAGACCACAATATGACCAATGGGAAGAATGGAGTAGCAGAGGATACAAAGGAGAAAACAGACCTCCACCTGGAGGTTCAAAGGGGATTCACTGAGGAAGTGGTGATGGAGTTGAGCCTTGAAGGATGAGTGAGACTTTCCCAGCAGGAGATGAAGAAAGAATACATTCAAAGATAACAGCAAGCTCAGGGACCAAAAATTAGCTCTGTGGGGTTGAGGAACGAACTGGTAGGCATACAGGATGATGGGAGTGAGGTTGAGAAGTAGGTTGAGGCAGGTTTAGAAAGCCTAGGGTAGGATCCAGATCCACCACTGAATTGGCTGTGTGATCTTTGTTTGTCTGTCGTCTACTTCCTCCAGACTTCATATGTCTAGCTAAAAGCACAGGTTCTGGAGGCAGAGTCTCAGGCTCTAACGCCTATTTGTATGTGATGTTGGACCAGTTCCTTGACCTCTCTTTGTTTCAGTTCCAACATCTATAAAACAGATGAAAGGTTGCTCAAAGATTAAATGCATGTGCTCGATACAAAAGCATCTATCAGTGTTTGTGATTATTGTTGTTATTCGTGATGATAATTTTATTATCATCATTATCTTCATCATCTGGAAGGACTAGCTAAGACAATGAATGTGAAAGTGCTTGGTAAACAAAAAAAAAAAACCCAGAATATTATAATTATTATTATTAATATTATTATTATTATTATCGTGCCAAATAATCTGCTCATTATCTTGTACACACAGCACAGTGTGAAGTTCCAGAGGCAACATTCATTTAGGTCAGGGGTGATGGAAATGTTTTTTCTAAGTGTTGATTGGAGAGTTGGTCATACATGTATATACATATGTCAAAGCTAATAAAACTGTTCATGTAAGACTTTGTATTTAATGCTTTTTTTGGGTCACAGTTTAGAGTCAAAAGCACTTCCTAGAAGTTAAAAGCACTTCCTTGTTTCATGTCAAAGGAGCATCTGGACAGCTCACTTTGAGTGGCCGGTTCTTGTGACCCTCTGACCCAGTGCTGACATACAGTCATGCAATGACAGGGTGGAAAGACTTCCGATGACCTTTCTCTCTCTATTTCTACCAGTTCTCTGTCTTTCCACCTAAAGAAATAAGGCAGGAAAACCCATCTCTTTGTCCCCAGGTAAGAAGAGGTTTGGCTTGATCTATTCCTCTGAATCTCCCCTCTTCTCACAGCTGGCTGGAGATACTTAGCTTGTCTGACTTGCCTTAGGACAAGCTTTAAGTTCCCAAACTGTTGGAGATTTCAAAATGCTTTTTTGAAATGCCCATTTCTCTTATAAAAAACAACGCCTTAGAAAGTCCAAGCGATTTATTTTTAAGAGATTTTTAAAGTCTTCTAAATCACCAATACCGCCTGGCAGGGCAGGATGTAAGACTCTGCCATCATTATCAATCAAGGTACCCGGTCTGCAGTGAGCCGGGCACTGAATAAAGCAAGAAGCACAAATTAAGGACGTTTCCTGGGCTAAGCCCCTGATGGGCAGGGGCCCTGTCTGGCTAAATTGCTTTGTGCCACACAGAAGAGAAGAAACGAGTGGTTTTTTATATTAGTGATGGCGATATGCTTGCTGCAGACCTATAGAAGTGAGCAAAGGCCAGAGTTGTCTGGGGTATTTGACAGAAGATTTTCTTGGGGGTAACTGAAGACCTAAATTCTCAAGCAGGGTGAAATTTCCTGGCAAAGGAATCATAGAAAAAGGACTAGAATTGCCTCTGAGCTCCAAATGACTCACAGAACTCACATTGGTTTGTTTATGATTCTTGAAAGACACACCATCAACTCCTAATGGTTCTGGAAAAACTGGGGAACAAGTGTCGGTTTTAGAGAGGTATGAGTAAGCAGCTCCCCACACCCAGGGCCCCAGAAGACGCTCATGTCCCTCTGCTCATCTTCCCAGCCCTCTCTCATCCAAACCGCATTTTCCTGAATATGCCCAGTGCTTTTGAAGAGAGATCACCAAGCAAAACAGCTGTGTAGGTCTTCCTTTCTCCTTCTTTTCTTCTCTCCCTCTTCCCTTCTCCCTCCCTCCCTCTATTCCTCGCTCTCTCTCTCCTCTCCTCTCTCTCTCTAAACCTTTTACACTGCAGTTGAACAAGCCCCTGGATAAAGACTTTATCCAAAAACCCCCTCTTTAAAGTTATTTCAAATTTCTCTGCAAGGCTTTCAGAAATCTGTTTGTTTGAGGGCAGAATTAGATGTGACCGGCGTTTTATTGTGACATAAAACCATATTTCTTCCCTGGAAGATTAAAAAATAAAATCGGTTAATAAGAAAAGCTGTCAGCAACAGAAAATGGCTGACATAATCCGTTTATCCTCCGAGCAATAAAGATATTGGTCCTTGGGAGTCTATCCTCTCTCTCATGTTATTTCGCCCAAAACATTATCTTCCCAGCATTCTGATGGATTAAGAAGTCATATGGGAGATAGCAGGGAAATGACAGATACAAAAAAATATATAATATCCTTTCATTTCCCCTCCTCCCTCCACACTCATATTCCCCCTCTCTTTTCCACCCTCCCCCCACCCAAAACACACACACACACTTTATTTTCCTCTCTCTTCCCTCTCCCTGACACCCTCCCATTTTTCTCACCCTTTGGAAAAGAAATAGATCTTTTACCCACAATTCCAATACTCTGATAATCCTAATAGGGGTGATGATGCAAAGTGGCTCCAAAGTCTGCTCCCGCCGTGCGTGTGCGTGTGCGTGTGTGTGACTTGCACACATCTACATAAACACAGATCGCCAAATGAAGAGATGAACCCTTGATAAGGCTGTTGAATACCTAGAGAGAAAGAGAGTTAAGCATATTTAGCCACACTACTAAATTTTTACTCTGGGATTTCTGACAATAGCATAAATTTCAGGAACAAGGCTGAAGGCAGCACAAGCTAAAGAAAACAACAAAAGGAGCTTTGGAGAGGCTGCAATTAAAATATTGTTTGGGTTTTAGGGAATTGAGAAAACCATAAAAAAAGGAAGAGAGAAAGAAAAAAGCACCACCATATAGCCAAACTTGCGTTCCTCTTTTCTCAGTTAATTGTGCCATCACCACCTTTCCTCAGACACACGCTGTTTGTGCCACACAAAATTTTTCCTCCATTGTTCTAGGGAGAAGATCCTTGACAAATAAAAATTGCACATATAAGGTGCACAACGTGACGATTTGATATACATGTACATTGTGAAATTACACAGTCAATTAAGGCATTTTCTTCTGTTTGGAACATTACTCTTCTCCACCTGAGTATCACTACTCTCTTTTTTTTAAATTGTTTTTATACATTTAGGGGGTACAAGCACAGTTTTGTTACATGGGCATATTGCATGGTCGTGAAGTCTGAGCTTTTAGTGTACCCATTACCCGAATAGTGTATGTTGTACCCAATAGGTAATTTTTCATCCCTCACTCCCACCCCGCTCCTCCCTTTTGGAGTCTCCAGTGTCTATCATTCCACTCTGCATGTCCACGCATACAGCTTAGCTACCACTTACAAGTGAGAATATGTGGCATTTGATTTTCTGTTGCTGTCACCACTCTCTTTTCTAACTCACCACATCTCTTGGATGAAAAACCTGCACTTTGGTCAGTTCTATGAATTTGTTTCCAAACAACTAAATGTTTAGAGTCTACTGGCCAAGCTTTAATTGTGTTTCATAGGAATTTGACCAAATGAGTTTACTGCTAGCTGACATGTGTGCTCTTTTAGGTAAGATGGTAGAACGCTGTAGAAAGAATAATAAATGCTAGGAGGAGATGGTGAGCCCAATAAATGGTTATGGAATGGAGGATTTCTAGAAATGATTTTCAATGTGCCCACAAAATTAGATAATTATTGATGCATATATGTACATATACACATCTATTTCCATATCTAAAAATGATCTGAAATAATACTACTCACAATTATTTTTAAGTTTTACCAGTCCCTCCCCACCTAAGTTACCAAAAATGGAAAATAATAAAATTTACCATTTTTCTAGTACCTAATCCTCAGGTGTGTCTGGGACTACGATGGCTTTATGTGGGTACAGGGACCACAAAAGACCAAGTCAAGGGTGACAGAGGAGGTGAGGCAGGAGAATGTGGTTTAAGGATTCTACTCCATAAATTACTTTTTTTTTTTTCTGGTCAAAGCATTTGACAACTTGCAAATGATATAATATAGATGCCATCAGAGTTCCAGAAAATAATTTTGATTTCTTTCAATTCATATACTTCTACTTATTCATATCTTTCTACAGCAAATGTCTTTTGAGACAATAATTTTCTATACATTTTGAAGGCAAATTGTTATAAAAGACTTTAATTACATTGTACAAGATACACTCCAATAAAAATGATGATACTGACTCAAGACAAATATGCACATTTTATTATAGCAAAATCTCTTTATTTAAATGGCTATAAAACCAGATGTTGAATAAATGTCTACAGCAATTAAAAACAGGGAGTAAATTCATGAACCACATTTACTGAAGATAACTGTTTAATTGAAGAGGAGGCTGGTCTTAATTACAGGCTTTTAGCAAATAAATGCTGCTTGAGTTTTAAGAGTGTTTGAGCTCTATAGCATGAAGCTGGGCTCTTCAAATATTTGCATGTGATAGTATTAATGACTGAAACAGAAACTCTGAATCAAACTCCTAGTTGACAATTGATCATGCCTAAAACACAATTCATTTATTACTTCATCGAATATGTTATTGTTGTTGTGTTAAACCAGGCATCATAAATCATTCTAATGCAAGGTTTAATATGACCATAAGCCACTGGTAGGAATTGACTAGGAATTAGCTTGAAGTTGATTACAATCCCAGGATTATACACTTTGTCTATAACATTTATTCATTCTCCTTTCAACAAACATTTATTGAGTGCTCACCATGCACCAGGTGCTATGCCAGGCACTGGGGATCGACAGACAAACAGGACAAGGTCACTGCCCTCTGAATGCCACAAACTGGCAGAGGAGACAGACCAGAGACAGGCAATTACTATTCAGTGTGGTGGGTGCTCTGATAGAGGAGGCGAAGGGCTGGGGGCCTGGGGTCATCCTGCAGAGGTGAGGAGGCTCCAGCCCAGCCTGGGGGTGCTGCCATGGAAGCTTCTCCTTCATACACCACTGGCCTTCTCAAGTGTCCACCACCATCCTGGTTTGGGAGACAGATGCCATTGTGTCACCCTAGAGCCCTTTGGGACTTTTTTGCAGGGAAGTTTACAGGAGTCACTTTGGTGAATGCATACTGCAAGTCTGTTGTGGTTCACTTGCCCATTGCTTATCTAATCTAGTGGCCCTAAAATAATCACAAACAAACCGTACAGGGACAGGTTAAACATAAATATGGGTATTCTTTCTAAAAGTGCTTTAAAAATTTAAGGCTTGTCAGATTATTTTCGTTACAAAAAGTACAAAAGCCAAGACATTTCTAATACCTGTGTTGTCTTCGTCACAGCACTGATAACACTATATGGAAAATTTGGTATACCAGTCTACTTTTCCCACATTGCTCTGAGATCCTTGAGAATTGGGATGGCTCATGGTGGGTGGTCTATAAATGTCTGTCAAATTCAATCAAATGGAACTCTTTTCAGTTAATGGAAAGTATGAGTCATCAATGTTGAAAATAATTCAGTTTATCAATAACAGTCACTAATACTTTTTTCCAATAGTTGTCATAGCAAGATTCCCAGGCAGTTGGTGTGTGTGTGTATGTGTGTGTGTGTGCGTGTGCGTGTGTGTGTGTTTATACATCTTCACCTGGTCATGGAGTGGATTGTTCTATTTAATTAAGATACTCAGTCTTACAGAAGATTAGTCAAAATACTTTATTTGGGTTATCAGTTTAGAAAATAAATCTTGAATACAATATAATTCACTTAACACTAAAGCTAAATGGACAGAATTAAATTGTTGATGATTCAGGAGGCAGGTCACTGTGAAGATCAAGTATCACTTGCTTAGAGAGTGTGCAAATGCCAGTTAACAGCACGTTTCCAGTGAGTTATCACTGGAGTAAAAGACCACTTTAAAATGAAACCCCAGATTTGTTCAGGTCTACCTGTCTTCTTCTGGGAGCTGGTTGGCAATTTCTTTTCTTAGGAAATTTCCTGGTCATATAAATTTGACTGAGCATACCCAGTAGTATAGGGTATGGATATGTGTGTGTTTTTATGATTAAATTACTGTGTTCTGGAAACTCTACTTATCACTTCTTTGGCCCTTGCAACAATGCTGTGAGGTAGTCACTGTTATTATAGCCAATTTACAAATAAAGAAATTGTAACTTGGCGTTTTCTTGCGCAAGGTTATAAAACTAAGACTTCTCAGAGTCAGAATTGGGATGCTATCTCTCCTATTTCAACATTTCTTTTCTTAGTTACTATCCCATACTATCCCCACTGAACTGATTTACAGAAATATTAGGTAAACCTTTCAGAATTTAATAGCTTCTTCCTGGTTGCATAAAACTTGAGAGGGAAAATGTGAATGCTATCCTCAGAGCCTTCACTCAGTGATTTGGCTTCAAATTTTTCCTCTCTGGACCTTTCAGGGTCTTTGTTGTTCACTTTCCTTGCTAATCCGCCAGCATTCTTTTTTCTTCATTGCCACGTGTGAGTCGAAGTCAGGTAAAGGTCAGTCCTTACCTCCTGGTCAGTCAGTAAGGACTGCCATGTGCTTAGCTCTGTGCTAGGTAGCACAGAAAGTAAAGGTGAGTGTTGAGGAAAAAAAAGTCTAAGAGCAATGCCGTTCTAAACAATACAATCATGGAAATAAAGCTGAAATGAGGAAACATAGAAGCTAGTCTAGTTTTTTCCAAGGTTTAGGTCAGACCTTATCCACATCCCTTCTCTCCTCTTCTTTATTTCTCCCAGGAATGCACAATGAATAGCTAGAGGAGGTCTGCATTGCACATTCTGAGAAAGTTGTTTCCATATCTGTTAACTTCTAGTGAAACTCCCTCCAGGTTCTAAAGTCAGGCCCCAGTTAGGTCACTCTACCCCCAATTCAGGCCAAATCTCTTAACTTGACTCAAGACTGTCCATCATGAACTTTTGCTAATATTTCTCTCATATCTAACACAAGACCTGGCATATAACCAAAAAATCCCTATGCTACCAAATTCCTCTTTCTTTCTTTGTTTTTCTCTAGTTTTTAATTTGTTAAATACATATAAAGCACTTCTCATATTCTAAGGGCTATGCTTTGTGCTAGGGAAAATGGATGATGAAATTGAAGCACGTTTATCAACCCAACCAAGGCATTGATGAAAGGTCAAGAGGATGAGGGTGTCATGAAAATGAAGTTGGACTCTCTAGAAAAAAGTCACTTTTAAAAAGTTGGTGTCAAATTAGGGGTAAGCAACGCATGCATAAAATGTTGGAAAACTATATGTCAATATAGAACAATTAATTCTACACTCACAGTTTCCTAAATGCCTTCAAGTTCCACCTCTGTTTAATGAAACTGAAATTGTAAATTGTAAACTATGCATTATGGGAGTAGTATATGCAAGAATGCCTATCCAGATCTCCTGTCAGTGACATATACTCAGAGAAAAGGCATTGGTCCTACATCAAAAATTTAGTAAAAGAATGCACGTGTACGTATTTTGAGTTATACAAAATATTTAACATATATGCATCATTTGTATAATTCCTTGTTTTAATTGACTTTGGCAGTTAATTGAAGACTCCTGATATCATGGGATAAATGAGTGTCTGTATATACAGTTCACATACGTTGGAGGCCCGAAGCAAGTAGGAAGAAAATTACTGGAAATCCTGATGAGATAAAAAGAAGCTTGAAACTGATCGAGCAAGTCCGGCATTTGAAAGAGGTTTGGGGGAAGAGGAAAAAAAAAAGTCAGAGTCTATCTAAATTCCAGCGGCTCCCATTCGGCTCCCATTCAGCTCCCGTTTGGCATTTGAAGGGAAGGTTAGGGGAACATGGTGACAGCCAGCCACGGCTGACGTGCCAGGCTGGTCTTGGGTCCTTGCCCTCCCTACCCAGCTGTTTTCCTTCTGAGCCAGGAGAGCAGAAACCAGCTTGTCAGGGCGAAGTTGCAAGGGAGATTGCCTCTCCACTTGCATCCTGGGGAGTCAGCACCACCCACCCTCTCCTGTGACTGGGGCCTGGTGCTTCACACAGAAGGGACTGACTCCACTCATGGGTGGAGCTGAGAAAGAGGCCTGTAACCTGGTCACCAGACTGTTACCTCCGCTTCCAGTCTTCTTCCCTGCTGGAGCCTGAAAGAAAATAGAAGCAGCCTTTCAGATTGTGGTTCATAATCCAGTCCCAGCAACTCCAATCCTTGACAAAGAACCCAGATGAGAAAGAACCAGTGAAAGATCACAGGAAACATGAAGAATCAGAGGGAAAAATCGCCTCCAAAAATAAATTCTTGATCGTCACCAACTGATAGCAACCTACATGATACGATTAATCTGACAGAGGATTTCCGAATATGGGTTGTTAGAAAACTCAATGGCATTGAAGAGAAAATTGATTCCCAACATAGAGAAACCACAAGAACGATTCAGGAAATGAATGAAAAATTCTCCAAAGAAATTGAATTGATAAAGAAGAATCAAACAGAAATTCTAGAAATGAAGGAAATATTGAAAGAGCTCCAAAACTCAATGGAAACTCTTAGGAACAGGATGGACCAGGCTCAGGAGAGCATTTCAGAGCTTGAAGATTATGCATATGTGCTAAACAAATCAGAATAAGACAGGGAACACAGAAACAAAGACAAGACCAAAGTTTACAAGAAGTATGGAATTATGTAAAAAAAAAAACCTAACCTATGGTTGATAGGGATGCCGGAGGGAGCTGAGGACCACTCATAAGGGCTAGAATACTTATTTCATAAAATATTAGAGGAAAACATGCCAGGCCTAGCCAGAAATCTCGATATTCAGGTACAAGAAGCACACAGAACTCCTGGGAGACTCAACATGAAAAGGCAATCACCTCGTCAAGTGATTATTAGGCTGACCAAAGTAAACACAAAAGAAGCAATCCTCCGTGCAGCCAGGCGAAAACAACAAATAAACTTCAAAGGAAGGCATATCAAATTAACTGCAGATTTCTCATCTGAAACCCTACAAGCCAGAAGGGACTGAATCTTCTAAAACAGAATAAAGCTCAACCTAGAATTCTTTATCCGGCAAAATTAAGTTTCATCTATGAGGGAGAAATAAAGTCCTTCTCAGACAAGCATTCTCTGATGGAATTGGCAAAGACTAGACCAGGCCTACAGGAATTTCTTAGACCGGCCCTTCACACTGAACAGGGCAATAGGCACCCTTCAAAGTAAAACCCTCAAAGAGTTCTAAGGCTAGAACTTGAACTGTAGGATGGCACAAGGAGTAAAACAAACAATTGGACTTTACCCAACAATATGAATGTAAACCTTCCTCAAATTTCAATCCTTTCAATAAATGTTAATGACCTAAACTGTCCTCTGAAGAGAAATAGACTGGCAGAGTGGATACAAATACACAAGCCCAGTATGTGCTGTATACAGGAAACACATCTAACCCACAAGGATGCATACTGGCTGAGGGTCAAGGGATGGAAAACTACAATCCAGGCAAACAGAAGTCAAAAGAAAGCAGGTGTAGCTATACTATTTGCAGACAACATAAGCTTTAGAATAACAAAAGTAAAAAAAACGATAAAGATGGCCACTTTATAATGGTGAAAGGGAAGATCCAACAAGAAGATTTAACTATTCTTAATATTTATGCACCCAATGTAGGAGCACCTAACTACATAAAACACCTTGTCAGATCTTAATAACTCATTAAAGAATACTGTCATAGTAGCAGGAGACTTCAACACTCCACTGAATGAACTGGATAGATCTTCCAAACAGAAAATGAGCAAAGAAGTAATGGACTTAAACAGAGCCCTTGAACAAAAATATCTGACAGATCTCTACAGAACATTTCACCCAAATAAAGCTGAATTTACATTCTACTCAGCAGCCCATGGAACCTTTTCCAAAATTAACCACATACTAGCCCACAAATCACATCTCAACAAATTCAAAAAAATAGAAATTATACTGTGCCTTCTCTGACCATAGAGGTATAAAACTAGAGTTCAATTCCTGCAGAAACTTTTACTGCTTCACAAAGTCTTGGAAACTAAACAATTTATTATTGAAAAACTCTTGGGTGAAGGAGGAAATTCAGGGGGAAATCAAGAGTTTCTTCAAACTAAATGATAAACGAGACACAAGTTACAAAAACTAGTGAGATACAGGAAAAGCATACCTAAGAGGGAAACCAATAGCAATAAACTCTCACATCCGAAAGACAGAAAGCTTAGATATTGACATCCTAATGAATAAATTCCAGGAAATGGAAGAAGAAGAGCAAACCAATCCCAGTCCCAATAGAAGAAAAGAAATAACAAAGATCAAAGCAGAACTAAATGAAATCGAGAACAAAAGAATTATACAGAAGATCAACAAAAGCAGAAGCTGGTTTTTTGAAAAGATAAACAAAATTGATAGCCCTCTGGCTAGACTGACAAGAACTCAAAGGGAAAGGACTCTAATAAACTCAATTAGAAATGAAAAAGGGGAGGTCACAACAGATACCACGGAAATAGAAAA
>CAUYRT010072833.1:0-22967 GCA_963574885.1 Lepilemur ruficaudatus
ATAATGGGCTTAAGCTTAATCCAGGATAATGTAAGCGGTGCTAGCTCACTGTCGTTTCTTCAAATTGAGTAATATTCCATTGTAAACATATACCAAATTTTAATAATCCACTCAAGAATTGACGGGCACTTGGGTTGTTTCCATGACCTGGCAATAGTGAATTGTGCTGCCATAAACATTCGGGTGCAGATATCTTTATAATAGAATGTCTTATGCTCTTTTAGGTAGATGCCTAATAATGCTATTGCTGGATCGAATGGTAATTTTATTTTTAGCTCTTTGAGGAATCTCCAAATTCTTTTCGACAAAGGTTGCACCAATTTGCAGTCCCACCAACAGTGTAAGAGTGTCCCTATCTCTCTACATCCTCACCAGCATTTGTTGTTCTAATACTAACTTTTTAATTACCTTTAACCTGTCAATTTAGTAAGTAACACATATAAATCTACACTTGAAAAACTTCATCTCCTATTAAAAAGAAACATTTGTAATGTATATATATAAGGCAAGACAATTAAGGCCTGAATTGGATGTTTTATAAGTCTGGCTTTGATAAGTATAATTTTCTTAAATCGAGATACACTGTAATCAATGTGATTTAAGAACATTTACTTAGAAATACCTTGAACTGTTAGCAGAGTTGATTGAACCCAAGGTGAGGTGTGCTTATAAGAGCTCTTTCCCTCTCCATCAGTCTCTCTTTTACGTGCTATTTCCAAAGGTCTAAGATTTTTCTGTATAAGGCAATTTCTCTAATTCCTGAAACTTTGTATATTTTAGCATCAAAACATTATTTTATACTGCTGTGAAGGAATTATCACTAACATCCCACTTAGATGTACAAAAGGCATCTCAACCTGAACATGTCCTTAATGGCCCATCCCATGGCTCTCACACGTCTTCTTCCTTTCAGCTAAGAGAAACTCCATTTGTCCACTGGCCTGGGCAAGTAACCTTGGTGTCACTCTTGACAGTTCCCCTATACCCAGCCCTCCATGCCTCATGTATGAATCGACAGCAAATACTGTCACCTCTACCTTTGGAGCATAACCCTAATCTTTTTTTTTTTTATTTCAGCCTATTATGGGGGTACAAATGTTAAGGTTACGTATATTGTCCTTGCCTCCCCTCCCCGCTCGAGTCAGAGCTTCAAGCCTGACCATCCCCCAGACGGTGCACATCGCACTCATTATGTATGTATAGACCTATCCCCTCCCTGCTCCCGTCTGCCCCACACCCGATAAATGTTGTTCCTGTGTGATCAGCTTTGACCACCTTTACTGCTATTACCTAGATACCGCTTGTCTAAATTATGGCAATAGCCTTTTAACGGGTCTCTCTACTTTCTCCTTTGCCCTCGAGTCAGTCTCCACTCAGCATGGCAGTTGGAGAGATCTTACTCACGTGTGAGTCAGATCATGTCAATCCTCTGCTCGAAACCTGCCAAGCATCCTCTACTCCTCCTCTACAAGCCCCTCACTGGCCAACTCAGACCTCCCTGACCTGGGCCCATGTCCTGAGGCTTCTTCTGTGGCCTTATCACCTTCCCCTCTTCTCCTCAGTCAACACTCCCAGCCATACCAGTCTCCCTGCTGTTTGTCCAAGAAGCCAGGTGCATTCCCAGCTCTTTAGAGCCCTTTTCCTATTTATTTCTGCGTTCAGAGCTATGCTGCCAAGGGCAAAGTCTGCTGAAATCCGACTTTCAAATAAATTAAGGTACTACAGAGAAAGCACATTAGGATCATAGTCTATGTGAAATCAATGGAGTAATGCCTAGTACGGTGATGTATATTCTTTGAAGGCACATTATTTGAAGATGGAGAAGAGGTGGAAAAAATTAAATAGAATTAGGTGATTCTTAAATTATCCTTTTCAAGTTTCTTATTCCCAAGATACAGATGGGTCTTAAGAAACTCAAGGGGCAATTTTACAAACAGTAATTCACGTTTACTACCTGAATAAAATATTTATACTTTTTCAGAACATAAAAAAAAAAGAATACTTGAGATTGTACCTTGAATATAAGTCAACCCAAAATATGTAAATATTAATTGACATTTATTTTAATAATGTATGATTATAAAGAGAATTTTCTTATTTCTACTGAAATATCAACCTGGAAAATAAATCATTTATACTACACTGTTATAAAAAACCATAAAATATAGAAATGATTGTAAGACAACCTAGGAAAATCTGAAACTTAAGTATTAACCTAGGAAAATTTAGCCCAAGTATTTCTAATCAACATAATATTTGACAATATTATAATATTGTTTTACCACAATATGTGTGTAATTACTATGGAATAGAATATTCCATATAATCTCTTCCATGAAAGTCAATGGAAAAGTTAGGAAATTCCTTAAATTATTTATTAGGGATATATCATAAGTCAACACAATAAATCCTAGTAGCTATGGTACCTAGACATAGAGCAAGATGCTTGAATTGCTCATTTGAAGAGTTTATAAATATAAAGAGTAATTCCATGTCTATTACCTTTTAGAGATTAAATGTAAGGGTGGTGGCCAAGCACTTTAGACATGGGTTTCAACTGCCTATTAAAGAATACAGTCAGATGTCTTACCTTTTCCAATGTCATCTCTGTCTCAGCAGCATGAGTCTTTTTCAGTTCTATTTTCATCTTTTCTGATTCAGCCTTCAGTTTGTTGACAGCAGTCTCGTGGTCCCGTGCCGCCCTCTGCTTTTCCTCTTCACGAAGAAGACCAAGCTCTACCAGCTGCTGTTTCCGCTGTGAGTTCACACTAATCAGTTCTTCTCTCAACTTGTGAACCTGGGTCTCCATATCAGCAATAACCTTGTGTGTAAAAATGGAACAATGGGCAGAAGATATGAATAGGAAAGTCACAAAAGAATAACTGCAAAAGGCCAATAAACAAAACAGAAAATATGAAATACAAATAGTTCACTCCTTCCTTCCTTCCTTCCTTCCTCCCTCCCTCCCTCCCTCCCTTCATTCCTCACTCACATGCCATTCCCTCACAGACAAGAGGTAAAATACCACCTGGAACATTTTACCATATATTTGTGTCCTAAAACAATATGCTGTTTAGTTTTACTTGTATCTAATGTATATGTAAATGGAATATTACATGTATTCTTCTGAAACTTGCTTTTCAAATATTCGATATCATCACATTCCTGAAATTCATCCAGTGCTCCTTATTACATTTTTTTTTTTAGTTTCATTGGTTTCTGCCTTTATTTCCTTCCTCCTACTTTCTTTAGGTTTATTTTGTATTCCTTCTTCTTATCCTGGATACTTAACTCATTTATTTTTATCCTTTTTTCTTTTCTGATTAATAAACTTAAGACTATAAATATTTCTCTAACTATTGCTTTAGTTCCATTTCTTAGATTTAGATATATGGAATTTTCATTATCATTGAATTCCAAATATTTTTTAAACATCCCCTATGATTTATTTTGTTGACTTATGAACCATTTAGAAGTATGCTTCTTAATTCCCAGGCATATGGGATATATTAGTCTCCCAGGGATGCCATAACAAAGTACCACAAACTAGATGCCTTACAAGAACAGAATTTTATTCTCTCATAGTTCTGGAGGCTAGAAGTCTAAAATCAAGGGGTTGGCACAGTTGGTTCCTTCTGGAAACTATGAAGGAGAATCTGTTCCATGCCTGTCTCCTAGCCTCTGATATTTACTGGCAATCTGTGGTGTCCCTGGGTTTGTAGACACATCATTCTAATCTGTCACTCTGTCTTCACATGATTTGTTTTCTCCGGGTGTGTCTTTTGTCATGTTTCTCAATATGACACTGGTCATATTGGATTTAGGGCCTACTTTAATCCACCACCACCTAATTTTAACTTGATTACATCTGCAAAGACCCTATTTCCAAAAAATACCACTTTCACTAGTTGTGTGTGGATGTGAAATTTGAGGGAGACACCACTCAACTAAGGGCGTGGCGTTTCATGGTTATCGTTTTGCTATTCACTTCTAATCGCACTGTGGCCAAAGAATGTATTCTACCTTTCATTAATTCTTTGAAAACTGTTGAAACTGTTTGATGGCAAGTTTATACAGTCAATTTTTTTAAAAAGCTTTATGTGTGATTGCTAAGAAATGTATATTTTGTATTTTCTGCAGTTGTTGAGTGCTGTATTCTAGACATGCCCACTGGATCAAACTTTTTATGTTGTTGAAGCGTTCTATAACTTATTGTTTCTTTTTTAACTTGAGTTATTAAAGATATGCATTAAGATCTCCCTCTATAATGGTAGACTTGTCTATTTCTCTTTGTATCTTGTTAAATTTTCCTCTATATAGTTTGAGGTTATAAGGTCAATGTTGTTAGTTGGCTTTTTGTTATCAAATAGTGATCCTTGTCCTCGTTTTCTGCAGTACTGATTTTGACTTAAAGTCACTTTTGTCTGAGAGTAACAGATTTTAGTAGCAGCTTTTTGGGGGGAGAGAGTATTTGCTTAGTATATCTTTATGTATTCTTTTACTTTAATCCTTTCTTCATCCTCAGTTTTTAGATATGTGTCTTGTAAATAATATATAGATTTTAAATTTTCTTTTTGTCTTTTAAATGGAACATTTAGTCCAATTAGCTTATATATGCTAACCTATTTTCCTTTATTTTTCTCTCTTATGCTATTTGGCCTACCTTTTGTGCATTTCATTATTTTCCTCCTGTTTTACCTTCTTTTAGTCTAAAGAAATAAATTTTTTCCTCATTCAACTTTCTTTTCCTTCCCCGTTTCTAAGCTATACACGGCATTTTCTTTTGGTGTTAACAGTAAAAGGGATCAATATCCACACTTGACTTACCAAATTTTAGAGTTATTTATTTTTTATATCATCCTGAACAATAAATGAAACTTAGGACATTTTAAGTTGTGTTGTTCTCTTCTAGATTTATCTGCTAGTTGTTATTTTCAATTTATTTTGTTTTTCACAATTCAATATTGCAATTATTATTTTATTTTTCACTAACTTTATATATACACCTACATTAATATTTACCAATGTCTTGTTTCACCACTCCTTCTTGCAACTCTAACCTCCCAACAACCACTTTCCTTTTTTCCCAACTGCATTCTTTAAGTTCTTTTAAAGAGGTTTAGTGGAAAGTAGTTTTAGTTATTACTGGTCTTAAAATATGTACATGGGTATTGATAAAAAGTCAGCTGTTATTCCTCTGAAGATAATTTATCTCTCTGGATGCTTTTAAGATCTTCTCTTTGCCTTTAGTGTTCATCACTTTCTTTATGATTTCTCTTAAGTGTACGCATGTTTCCAGAACATGTTAGTCCTCTGAATCTTTCTTTGGTGAGTATTGCAAAATTCTCAGTCAAAACTTGTCCATTTAATGTCTCTGTTACTTCTCTCTCCACCCTTATGAAACTCACTTAGATGTATGTTGGATTTTCCATTCCTTCATTTCCCTTAACTTCTTATATTTTTCATCTCCTTTAGTCTCTCCTATATGCTGGCTATTTTCTTCGGTGTCTAATCTGCTGTCAGATACATCCAAGTTCTTAATTTCAATTATTTTGTTTTTATTTTTAGAAGCTTTACTCTTTTAAAAATGTTTGGTAATTTAAAAACTCGCTTGCTTTTACTATTCTAAATCCATTTAAAATTTAAGTATATCTCACATATTAATATATGACTATTTTCTCTTCTATGGCTGATAATTCCAGTGTCTGAATTCCTTGCAGATCTTATTCTGTTATTCCCAATTTCTGAAGGCTCTAGCTTCATGGTACTCTTTCTCATGTTGTTTTGTGTTGCTTTTCTTTTTTAATGTGAGCTCATATTTCTTGGAACTTTATCTTCTGGGATTGAAAGTGGCTTTTCCAGTAATCATGTCACTGAAAGACCTGGAGATATCAGTATCTCTTGAAAACTTTAAAATAAGTTCCCAGCCTCAAGTTTTTCAAAATACTCTGATAGTATGAGTTCAGGCAGCAAATCCTCACGAAGACCATCTTATAGTTATGAATTTTCAGGGGCAACCCCCCATTCAGTGCTAAGGCTTGAGATAGGTAATATTCCTGTTTCTAGTTCATTGGTTTCCGATTTACTCATACACTATGGGTATGACCTTTTGGTATCCTAGCTTTATGTATGCTGGTGTCATAATAGATTCCACACCTTAAACAGGTCCTGGACTTTGTTTTTTTTGTCCCCTGTACCCCATAAGAGCCAAAATAAAAAAAAAAAAAAAACTGAAGTTCAAGTTCACTCAGTTGAGAAAAGGTACTCAAGGTGAGAGCCTTGTTCAGTGCTCTGCTTACATCTCTAGATTTCTGTTTCCAGTTAGTTTTTGGTCCTGAGTATCCTAACTAACTTAACAGCTCATAAACATACTAAAAATAAGTAAAAATTTTCTTATCTATCCTTTTTAGTTGTTTTCAGAGGGAAAGTTGATCAGAGAACATAGTGCCTTGCTACCAGATGAATGGTTAGTTCAGGCTTAAGGGAACATCTTATTACTACCAATGTATTAGCTATGAATGCAACATTTTCTAAAACACAGTAGTTACTGCTTTATGCATCGTGAACTTTCAATGCACACTACACATTTCCCTGACTAGAAACCAGAAAGTCCAAGTGACACAGTAATGCAAAAGTAACATTAGGATGCCGAGAATAGGAATACAAAGCTAAACGATGTGAAGCTACTATGATAATCAAAATGTCTATAAAATTATTTCATTTTCAATAAAAATATTTTACTCATACTATTTTAAGTATTAACAATTGTACAATTTCTACATGATAAATAATAATTGCTAGAATGTTGAACATTTATTTTGCACCAGGCATCTTATATAGGTTATTTTATTTAATGTTTGCAACAACCCAGTATAATAAATATTATTAATATAAAAAGTTTTTCCTTTTTTTGGATTGTGGTCAGTACATGCTAACTCCACTATTAATCCTGCTCCCTCCCTATTCTAGATTGAAAGAGACATTGCAGACAGCTAGACAAAAACATTTTGGAGAAGAAAGTGCTTGATAATCACAAATCTGAGCCCAAGAGACATGAGGTAATCAGGTGTCCCATTTTTATTGTGCCTCTCTAAAAAAGCTGACTTGAAACAGTCCCAGAGGAATATATAAGAGGACTTTATATAAAAAGCTAATTCTCACAAACCTGTAGTGGGAAAGATGAGTCTTTTTTCTCAGGAAATGTACGTTTCAATGTTTGTTTTTCTGTTTCATAGATGTACTGATATCTGTATATCAATACGTAGCTATAGACCAATTGTCCTATAAACCAAAGTCTCCTGCCTTTTATTCCTTGTTTTATAATGATTCCTTTGAACTCAATACTTGGGAATAATAAGAGAAGATACAGTCAATTTAATCAAATTCTGAAACAGATTAGAAATCTTCTAAGAGCAGATAGACTTCAGCAATGACAACAGCATGTTTCTAGGGGGGAAGACATTCTTTTGAAAAAAGCTCTGTGATATCAAGGTGGCAGATGAGGATGGGCTGCTGGCTCCTTTCCCCAAAATGAACTTGTAGAAATCACAGGAAGCATGAATCTGACATATTAATGATGATAACAACAACAATAAAAATAACAAAACAAACTGAAAAGCTCCTGTGTAGAATAAAGGCAGTCTGCAACTGGAGAATACGTGTGTATGGAAGGGAAGGGGTTGTAGCCTAGGGAAGAAAACAATAGAAAAGTACTATAGGAAGGTAGGCTGCAAGAATGCTTTACTTTTTGCTCTTGCCTCTCCCTTTTGTTGTCACAGGACAATCTTATCTGTGCCATTACCGTGTTGGAAGTGAGAACTCAATATGGTGTTGCTATGAACCAGGTGACGCCAAGGTAAGCAAAAGCCTTGCTTGGGTGAGGAGTTGTAGAAAACAAGCGCAGGAATATCACAACTTCTTATTTACTCTGCCATATCCTCCCCTCCAAGCTCCCTGTCTGCTGATTTATAACCTCAGCAGACAGCCCCCTCCTACTGCCGTTATACTGATTTCCAAGAGGTTAGTTAAGTTTCTGAACAGCAGATTTTCCCGATGAAGTGGCTGTGAAAGGGAGTGGCGCAGTGACGGAACACTCTGTCTGGGGGTTCATAACCTCCTCCTTCCATAAGCTCATCTCTCAGTCAAGGACTAAGGCCCAGCCTTTTGCACTCTGCCAGCAGATGTTACCAGTTAGACCATATGATGGTTCCAGGGGAATGTAAGCTCACTGGCCAAAGTAAATAAACCTGAGGAGCAAAACCATTATGAAAAAGAGACAACTCAATCACATACATTATCTGAAGCAGTATAACTGGAACAAAT
Organism: Lepilemur ruficaudatus; assembly: GCA_963574885.1. Classification (NCBI taxonomy): domain Eukaryota; kingdom Metazoa; phylum Chordata; class Mammalia; order Primates; family Lepilemuridae; genus Lepilemur; species Lepilemur ruficaudatus. The sequence continues at coordinate 8,323 of CAUYRT010072833.1, forward strand.
GAGTCAAGAATTTTTAAAAAGCATAATAAATATACAAATAACATATATATAATAAATATACTGAAAAGGGTAATGGGAGAAGTTAGAAACATAAAGCAGCAATAAGAAGTCACAAAGGAAGGAAAAGGTGAAAATGACGGGAGAAAGGGCAGAAAATGTAAAAGAAAAGCTGAGATTTGTGAAGGACAAAGGAAGTGACAACATCTAGATAATGGAGTCTGAGAAAAAGAGAGATGAAAGATTTTATCCAAGTTCAGTCTGGCTGGAATGCCTTTGCTCTTTATCACACACCATACTGTGTCAAAGTACTAGGAATTTCCCATAAAAACAGTGCATATTTACTGTACCTTATTCATTTGTTCTTATTGTACCCCTCTACACCGAATTTCTACTATGGTTAGTGCAAAGTAAACATCCAAAGTCACAAGGCCATAATGTCTTTATAAAAAATAATAACAAAAATATGTTAGTTTTCCAAAAGCACTGACACCACCCCAAAATGGATTTCAATCTTTGTCAATGTACATATAAGTATTTTTTAATGGTTTAATCACTGTATGGATACTATTCTACATTTTCCCACATCTAATTTTACATCTTCATTCCCATTTATTAGTGTATTTGTCACTTTCAGAGGCTCCTTGGCATTTCATCATTAGAATACAGTCCTATCTCAGAGATGTTGCAAGTTTGGTTCCAGACTACCATAATAAAGTGAATTTCACAATGAAGAGAGTATCACAATAAAGTGAGTCACACAAACTTTTTGGTTTCCCAGTGCCTATAAAAGTTACGTTTACACTGTACTATAGTACAGTAAGTGTGCAATAGCATTATGTCTAAACAAAACCAATGTGCATCTCTAAAAAACAGTATTTATCACATCAATATGTTATTGATAAAAAATGCTAATGATCATCAGAGGCTGCAATGAGTCCTCATCCTTTTGCTGGTGGAGGACTTTTCCTTGATGTGATGGCTGCTGCTGATCAGGGGGGTAGATGCTGAAGGTTGGAGTGGCTGTAGCAATTTCTTAAAATAAGACAACAATTAAGTTTGCAGCATTGATTAACTCTTTCATGAAAGATTTATCTGTAGCTTGTAAAGCTGCTTCATAGCATTTTACCCAAGGTAGAACTTCTTTCACAATGGGAGGCAATACTCTCAAACTCTCTCATTGCTCTATCAACTAAATTTATTTAATATTCTAAATCCCTTATTGTCATGTCAACAATATTCCCAGCATCTTCACTAGGCATAGAGTCTATAACAAGAAATCACTTTCATTGCTCATCCATAAGAAGCAATTCCTCATCTGTTCAAGATTGATCATGAGATTGCAGCAATCAGTGACTTCTTCAGGCTCTACTTCTACTTCTAGTTCTCTTGCTACTTCCACCATGTCTGTAGTTACTTTCTTCACTGAAATCTTGAAGCCCTCAAAGTCATCCATGAATGGTGGAATCAACTTCTTCCCAACTCCTGTTAATGTTGATATTTTGACCTTCTCCCATGAATCACAAATGTTCTTAACAGAATCCAGAATGATAAATCCTTTCCAGAAAGTTTTCAATTTATCTGGCCTAGATACATCAGAGGAATCACTATCTATGGTAGCTAGAGCCTTATGAAATGTATTTCTTTTTTTTTGTTCAGATGTCTTTATTTTTATTTATTTTATTTTATTTTTTTTGTTACATTTTATATCTTTGCCTCTCCCTAGCAAGGGTTAGAGGCATGCCCTTCCCCTCTACAAATGCCCACCATGTCCCTCAGTTGTGAGTTTACCTCCCTATCCCCCTAATTCTTTATGAAATGTATTTCTTAAATAATAAGACTTCAACGTTGAAATGACTCTTTCATCCATGGGCCATAGAATAAATGTGTAAGTGGGCATGGAAACAACATTAATCTCCTGTACATCTGCATCAGAGCTCTTGGGTGACCAGGTGCACTGTCAATGAGCAGTGATATTTTGAAAGAAATCTTTTTTTCTGAGTGGTAGTCCTCAACAGTGGGCTTAAAATATTCAGTAAACCAGGCTGTACAAACATGTGCTGTCATCCAGGCTCTGTTATTCCATTTGTAGGGCACAGACAGAGTAGATTTAGTGTAATTTTTAAGAGGCCTACAATTTTTGGAATAGTAAATGAGCACTGGCTTAATTTAAAGTCATCATCTGCCTTAGCCCTTAACAAGAGAGTCAGCCTATCTTTTGAAGCTTTGATGCTTTGTTCTCTCTCTAGCTATGGAAGTCTTGGATGGAATCTTCGAATAGAAGGCTATTTTGTTTATATTGAAAATCTGATGCTTAGTGTAGCCACCTTCATCAATGATCTTAGCTAGATCTTCCGGATAACTTGCTGCAGCTTCTCCATCAGCACTTGCTGCTTCACCTTGCACTTTTAGAAGGCTTCTTTCCTTAAACCTCATGAACAAACCTTTGCTAGCTTCAAACTTTTTCCCTGCAGCTTCCTCACCTCTCTCAGCCTTTACAGAATTAAAGACAGTTAGGGCTTTGCTCTGGATTAGGTTTTGGCTAAGGAAATGTTGTGGCTAGTTTGATTTTCTATCCAGACCACTCAAATGTTCTTCATATCAGTAATAAGGCTGTTTTGCTCTGTTATCACTTGTGTGTTCACTGGAATAGCACTTTTAATTTCCTTCAAGAACTTTTCCATTGCACTCACAACTTGGCTAAATATTTGGCACAAGAGCTGTAGCTTTCAGACTATCTCAGCTTTCAACATGCCTTCCTCGCTAAGCTCAATCATTTCTAGCTTTTGATTTTAAGTGAGAAACATGTGACTCTTCCTTTCACTTGGACACTCAGTGGCCATTGTAGGGTTATTAATTGGCCCAATTTCAATATTGTTGTGTCTTAGGGTATAGGGAAACCTGAGTAGAGGGAGTGAGATAGGGGAATAGCCAGTCAGCAGAGTCAGAACACACCCAACATTTATAAATTCACCATCTTATATGAATGAGGTTTATAGTGTCCCAAAATATTATAATAATAACATCAAAGATCACCATACAGATACCATAATAATGTAAAAGCCTGAAATGTTGGTGGAATTACTAAAACGTAACACAGAGACATGAAGTGAGCACATGTTGTTGTTATTAATAAATTCAGTAAAGTCTCAGGTTATAAAATTAATTTATACGAATCAATAGCATTTCTATATATAATAACAGTCAAGCTCAGAGTCAAATCAAGAACTCAATAACATTTACAGAAGCCACAAAGAAAACAAAATACCTAGGCATATACTTAACCAAAGAAATAAAATATCTCTGTATAAAGAGAACTACAGAAGACCAATGAAAGAAATCACAGATGTCACAAACAAATGGAAAAACATTACATGCTCATGGATTGGAAGAATCAACATTGTTAAAATGTCCTTACTGCTCAAAGTGATTTAAAGATTCAATGCAGTTGCCATCAAAATTCCAATATTATTTCTCATGGATCTAGAAAAAATAATCCTAAACTTCATATGCAACCAAAAAGAGCCTCAATACCAAAGCAATCTTAAGCAAAAGAACAAATCTGTAGGCATCACATCACCTGCCTTCAAATTATACTACGAGGCTATAGTAACCAAGACAGCATAGTACTGTTATAAAAGTAGACACATAGACCAACGGAACAGAATATAGAACCCAGAAATAAAATCACATAGCTACAACCAACTGATTTTCAACAAAGCATACAAAAACATACACCGGGGAAAGGATGCCCTATTCAATATATGGTGCTAAGAAAATTGGATAGCCATATGCAGAAGAACAAAAGTGGATCCCACATATAAAAATTAACTCAGGATGGATTACAGACTTAACTGTAAGGCCTGAAACCCTAAAAATTCTAGAAGAAAATGTAGAAAGAACTCTTGTAGACATTGGCCTAAGCGAACAATTTATGAGTAAGACCCCAAAGGCAAATACAACAAAAACAAAAATAAGTAAATGGGACTTAATTAAACTGAAATGTTTTTGCACAGCAAACAAAATAACCAAGAGTAAATAGACCATCTACAGAATGGGAGAAAATATTCACAAACTTTACATCCAACAAAGACCTGATATCCAGAACCTAAAAGGACTGTAACAAATCAGCAAGAAAAATACAAATAACCCCATCAAAAAGTGGGCAAAAACATGAACAGATTTCTCTCAAAAGAAGATAGACAAATGGCCAAAAAACATGAAAAAATGCTCAACATCATTAATCATCTGGGAAATGCAAATTAAAACCACAGTGAAATACCTCCCTACCCCACCAGAATTGCCATTATTAAAATGTCAAAAAACCATAGATGCTGGCATGGATGCAGAGATAAAGGAACATTTATACACTGTTGGTGGGACTACAAACCAGTACAACCGCTATAGATAACAGTATGGAGATTCCTCAAAGAACTAAAATTAGATCTGCCATTTGATCCAGCAATCTCACTACTAGGTATCTACCCAAAGGAAAAGAAGTCATTATATCAAAAAGATACCTGCACCCAAATGTTTATCACAGCACAATTCACAACTACAAAAATATAGAACCAACCCAAATAAGTGCCCATCAACTTATGAGTGGATAAAGAAAATGTGTGTGTGTGTGTGTGTGTGTGTGTGTGTGTGTGTATCTCATAGAGCACTACTTGGCCATAAAAACGAATGAAATAATGTCTTTTGCAGCAACTTGGATGGAACTGGAGACCATTCTCCTAAGTGAAGTATCTCAAGAATGAAAAAACAAATACCACATGTTCTCACTTATAAAGTGGGAGCAAAATGAAGGATATATATGGTCATGAAGAGGTATAAAGGACATTGGAAACTAAGAAGGGGGCAAGGGGAGAAAGGAGTAAGGGAGTGAAGTCCAATGTACGCTCTTTTGGTGATGGGTACACTGAAAGCCCCGATTTCAGCATGATACAATTCATCCATGTAACAAAAAACACTTGTACCCCCTAAATTTTTTTGGAATTAAAAAAAGGTAAAAATTCAGTTATTGAGAATTGCCTAAATAAGTTTTATTAAAATGTTTTAAAAATATATACAAATATAAAAATTATAAGCTCTACATATTCTAATATAACTAAAATTATAAATTGAAAACAGAAAAAAAATCCCAAAATTTTAAAAAACACATGTACTATAAAAATACATCCTGATCCCCAACCCTAGATTTTTTAAGGGTCTCTTTTTTTTATTGTTGACTTTCAAGACAGATTTTAAACACTCTGAAGGAAAAAGAAAAGTCAATATCAGTGACAGTCATGAACACATGAACAATCTGTTTCAAAGCCTAGTCATCTGTATTCTCAATGTTTATAAGTTATTTTAATTTTAATTAAAAAATATTGCATGCTGAATCTGTATCACCTATAACAGTGCCTGGCCCAGAACAGATACTCAATAAATATTTAAAGTAACAGTCAACTGAAAACTTCACCCAATAACTCCATTTTTCAAAAATCAAGGTACAATGAAGAAATCAATAGATAAACAAAAATTGAGACTTTTCCCCCTCCAAAAGACTGTTGTTAAAGGTACCTCTAAAGGATGCATTTCAAGAAAGAAGAAGGTATGAGATGCAAAACAGAAAGGCAATAAAACTTGCTTACAAAATTTAATAATGACATCTACTATATGGGTAGGAAAATACGACTGAACAAAAATTCTAGACATAATTAAACTAAAATGTTATTTTGGAAATAAGATAAACGAGTGACTAAAATTTATTAGATAGGAAAATTTCAAGGAGAACTCCTAGAGTAGTTCCGATCAATATAACTTCCTGTGATGAAGAAAATGTTCTATAAACATTCACTGCTCAATATGGTAGCCACTAGTCACATGTGGCTACTGAACACTTGAAATGTGGCTAGTGCAAGTGAGAAACTGAATTTTTAATCTGAATTATTTTAATTAAAATTATTAAAATTTATTCATTTTATTTCTTTTTTAAATTGACAGAAAAAATTGTATATTTCGCTGTGTACGACATATTGTTTTGAAGCACATATATACATTGTGGAATGACCACATCTAGCTAATTAACATATGTGTTACCTCACATAGTTATCATTTTTGTGGTAAGAACATTCTACAACAATCTCTTAGCACTTTTCAAAAATACAATATATTGTTAACTACAATCATCAAGCTCTCTTAAACTTATTCCTCCTATCTACTGAAATTCTGTATCCTTTGACCAACATCTCCCTCACCTCCCACACTCAAACCCCCATAGCCTGGTAGCCACCATTCTATTCTCTGCTTCTACGAGTAGAACTTAATAGCCATGTATATCTAGTGGCTGTTGCTCTGAAGCATTAGAATAGAGTGAACAATGTCCAAACAAGCGTGTCTGTTGCAAGGGAAGCAACCAAACTTAAATTTTAAAAAAAGGGGAAAACTAGAAGTAGAGGGAACTCTCTCATCAACTTGGTAAAGAACATCTACACAAAAACTACAGCTAACAACATACTTAATGGTAGGAAATTGTATGTTTTCCCCCTAAGATTAGAAACAGGGCCAGGATGTCTCCTCTCACCACTCCTATTTGACTTCACACTGGAATTCCTAGCTAATGCAATTAAAAGAAAAGAAAATAGAAGGTACAGAGATTGGGAATGAGGAAATAGAACAGTCTTTGTTTGCAGTTGACATGATTGTCTCTGTAGAAAATCTGAAAGAATAAAAAAAATTCTTCTTGGAACTAGTAAGTGATTTATAGCAAGGTCAAAGGATACCAAGTTAATATACAAAAGTCACTTCCTTTTTTGTATAGTAGCCATTAACAACTGAAATTTGAAATTATAAAAACATCACCACTTACAAAAGTACCACCACACAAAATACTTAGCTATAAATCTAACAAAATATGTATAAGATCTCTATGTGGAAAACTACAAAACTGTGAAGAAAGATATCAAAGATATTAAAAAATGGAGGGATATTCCATGTTGATGGATTGCATAACTTAATATTATTAACATGTCAATTTGTCTTAACTTCATCTACAAATTCAATACAATACCAATCAAAATCCTAACAAATTATTTTATAGATATCAGTGATGTGCTTCTAAAGCTAATATGGAAAGGCAAAAGACCTGGAATAGCTGACACAATACTGAAGAAAAGAACAAAGTCTGAGGACTCAAATTAGCTGATTTCAAGACTTATTATAAAGCTACAGTAATAAAGCAGTGAAAGCAGGGTATTGGCAAAAGAATATACTCATAGATTGATGTTACAGAGAGAGGAGCCCAGAAATAGACCCACAGAAATACAGCTAACAGATCTTTGACAAAGAAGCGAAGGAAACTCAATGGAACAAATTTTTTTTTTTTTTTAACAAATGGTGCTCTAACAATTTACATATCCAAATTCAAAAAAAAAAAAAAAAAGAGAGAGAACCTAGATAAACCTTAAACTTTTCACAAAAATTAGTTCAAAATAGATCACAGTCCTAAATGTCTCAAACTCCTGACCTTGAGCGATCCACCCGCCTCGGCCTCCCAGAGTGCTAGGATTACAGGCGTGAGCCACTGCGCCTGGCCTACAGTCCTAAATGTAAAACAGAAAATTATAAAACTTACAGATGAAAACATAGGAGAAAATGTAGTGGGCCTTGGGTATGTCAATGTGTTTTTATTTTTTATTTTTTGAGACAGAATCTTGCTCTGCTGCCTAGGCTAGAGTGCTGTAGTGTCAGGCTAGCTCACAGCAACCTCCATCTCCTGGCCCAAGCGATCCTCCTGTCTCAGCCTCTGGGACTACAGGCATGTACCACCATGCCTGGCTAATGTTTTCTATATATTTTTAGTTGTCCAGCTCATTTCTATCTATTTTTAGTAGAGATGGGGTCTTACTCTTGCTCAGGCTGGTCTTGAACTCCTCACCTTGAGTGATCCTCCTGCCTTGGCCTCCCAGAGTGCTAGGATTACAGGCGTGAGCCACCACACCAGGCTGGCAATGTGTTTTTAGATACAACATCAGCATAATGCATGAAAGAAAAACCTTAAGTTGGAGGATATTAAAAGTTTAAAGACTTAGGCTCTGTAAAAGACATTGTTAAGAGAATAAAAAGATAAAACACAAACTGAACAAAAATATCTGCAAAACACATGTGATAAAGGACTTATATCCAAAACATACAACAAATTTAATGTAACTACAGGGAAAAATGGACAAATACACCATTCTAGTGGAAGATTTGATCATATATACACATATATGAAACGTGTCGAATGTCAACACATTGCAAGATATTGGTGGCATCAGAGCCATTCTTTGGCAACATTACAGTTAAGTTAGAAACCAATGACAAAAATGACAAAAAAGGCAAAAATAATTCCTCAAATACTTTGAAATTTCAAATACACATGTTAAATAACTTACAGTTCAAGACAAAATTAAGATGAAATTAAAAGTACTTAGAACTGATCTCTAGAAGGAGACACAAGACACTTCACATTGGTGCCATTCTGGATGGGAATGAGAGGGTTAATGGTAACAGGAGTGAGTAGAAGATATTTTACTGTAGCCATTGTGTGACCTATAAATTCTGATCAATATTAACATACTTCCTAATAAAAAATAAATTCATAACATTTAAATTAAAATAATAGAAATAATTGATAATGAAAATATTACTTACCAAATCTTGAAGGATAAAGCTAAAGTGAGGGAAATGTATAGCTTTAACATGCCATTTATTTTTAAAAGGCTAATTATTAATGAAGTAGGCAACCAGTTTAAGAAGGTAGCAAGATAGAACAATTTCTCATAAGACTGATAAAATAAGGTAAAAATAAACAATATTAGGGATGAAAATAAAGCTATGGCAATATTTCTTATAAAAAAGAGATATTAATAACTTACAATAAATTTTTAAAAGGATGTGCTACAGATCATAGATTTTAAAAGATGATATAAAAACATTACGCCAATAATTGGAGAATCTAGGTAAAATGGACAAATTTCTAGGCAAATACAAAATGCCAAAAGAAGAAACAAAAAGATAAATAATACAATTAGAGAAATTTAAAGAATAGTTAAAAATCTTCCCAAAAGAAAACACTGAGCTCATAAAATTTTACAGGTGAGTCCTAAAAAAATCTCCCAAGGAATAGGTCATTCCAGTCCTTTACAAACTCTTTCAGAGAATAGAGAAAAAGAAAAATACTCTCAAACTAATTTAAAACTCATTATAATATTGATACCAAAAGATGACAGAGATAGGAATAGAAATAAAAATTCCAGGGCCAACTTATGAACACGGACAGAAAAATCATAAATTATTGGCAAACCAAGTCCAGCAATGCATAAAAATAAAATATATAATCACCAAGTTGTGGACAATGCAAGGAAGTTTAACATTTATAAAAAATTTATAAATGCCAATAAATATCACATTTAGATGGAGAAGAAAAATTCCTAAACTACAAAAATTTACCAAAACTGACTTTATAAAATACTGGAAAATGTGAATCATCCCATAACCACTAGGAAAATTAAAATAGTTGTCAAAAATCTTTCCAGAAATAAAATACCAAGCCCAGATGACTCTATTGGCCAGTTCTACTGAATATTGAAGGAACAAATAAATTACTCTTATACTGATTCTTTCAGAGAATTAAAAAAGGAAGCAACATTCAATAACTCAATTATGAGGCTAGCATAGCACCAGTTTAAAAACGTGCCAGGGACAGTCTAAAAAAGAAAAATCTCAGGTAATCTCTCTCAATGATTATTAGTAAATTATTAGCAAACTGAATCCAGTAACATTACACTATCGAAAAACTGGATGCAACATAGGTTGATGTAAGGTTAAAAAATTAACCTATAATTTACTCCATTTATGCATTAAAAGAAAAACACATTGATTATCTTAATATACAGAAAAATATTCGATAAAATCCAACCACAACATTCTTAGCAAAACAGGAATAGAAAAAACTATTGATAACCAGATAAAAGGTATTTTCCAAAAACTCAGCAAATTTCATTCACTTGTTATTTTTAAGTTTTAAAATATCCCTTTCAAAATCAGAAAGAAGACTTTTCTTCTTTCTGCCTACTACCACTACTTATATTCACAAGTCTATGACTAGAAAGAAAATAAAAACAAAACTGTCTTTAATCATGGATGTTATGATTGTATTATATATAGAAAATACAAAATGAATGTACAAATTCTTAGAAAAAATAAGTTTAGAAAGATGTCTAAATTATGAATGTTCAAAAATTGACTGCAATTTTTATACATTAGCAAAAAATCATAAAACACCATTTACAACTATGACAATAAATAAAAGATTCTTAGACATAAGTCTATCAAAAGATGTGCAAAACTCTAAGGAAAAAATAGAAGCCTTTTTCAAAGATATTCGAGAAGATCTAAATAACTAAGAGATATATCATGGTGATGGAAACTCTCTCCATCAGTTCTCCACAGATTGATCTACAGCATCGATACAAGTCCAATTAAAATTTCAAGAAAAGTTTTCAAGCAACTTGACAAGGTGAATCTACAACGTACAGGGATGAACACAGTACCATAACACCCCTAAAAAAGAACAGGTGGTGTGACATTTCCTATTAGATATCTGGGCCTAACATAATGCTACTGTAATTAACACAGAGTACTATTATCATAGAGAATAGAAAAAAATCGACTAATAGAACAGAATTTAGAACCTATAAACAGGCTCACAGTGGACAGAGCTGGCATTGCAGTGTAGTGGGGATGTGACAAACTACTGTATTCTTAAAATTGTGCTGAGACAGTAAGTTGTCCATGTGGGAAAAAAATGAAACCAGACACCTACCTTACACAATAGACAATTTTTTGGTCTATCTCCAAGAGAAATAAAACATATCTTCACACAAATACTTGTACATGAATGCCCATAGAAGCAATATTAGTAATAGCCAAAAAGGAGAAACAAAATGTCCATCATATTAGTAGTATATCCACACAATGTAACGTTATTCAGCAACATAAAGAAATGGAGAACTAAGACGTGCTACAATATGCACGAACCTTGAACACATACTGAGTGAAAGAAGCCAGTTACCACATATTGTATGATTCTATTTACGTGAAATACATGAAATATCTGGAATAGGCACATTTATAGAGCCGGGACTTAGATTAGCAGTTGCGTAGGGCTGGGAGCGTTAGGCGAAAATGAGGCATGACTGCTAATGAGCATGGGTTTCTGGGGGGAGGTGATAAAGTTCTCTAAAACTGACTGTAACGATGGTTTCACAACCCCGTGAATATACTAAAAACCACTGAATTACACAGTGTAAATGGCTAAAATGTATGGCATGGCAATTGTATCTCAATAAAACCGCTGTTTTAAAAAAATTAATTCTCAATAGATCAGAGGCCAAATGTGAAAGACAACATTTTTAAAAATATGACAGATGATTTTGTGCATTCAAGGTAAGGAAGGGCGTGACTCAAAGGGCACTAACCTGAAAGATTGATGAATTAGATTACAATACAATTAAGAATCTTTCTTCATCAAACGACACCATAAAGACAATGAAAAACGAAATCACAAACTAGAAGGAAAGACTTGTAACATACGTAATTTACAAAAGAATATTATCCAGAATTTCTAAAGTATACTAACAAATAAAAGGTATACAATTCAATAGAAAAATTAGTAAAATACATGACCAGGACTCCGTAAAAGGCAAAATTTTAATGGTAAACATATTAAAAGATGCCCAACCTCATTAGTCATCAAAATTGCAATTTAAGGCCATTTTGATATTTTACAATCATAAATTTGCAAAAATTAAAAGTCTGACAATATCATATGTTGTCAAGGATGTGTGTTAATGGGCACTCTAACACACTACTGATTTGAATGTTATGTGGTAAAACTCTGTTGTAAGTTGCACTACCTAGAAAAGTTGAACATTTTCGTAAGTTATGTGCCAGCAATTTGTAGAGAATCTCTTACACATGTATACCAGGGACATGACCAAGAATGCACATAACTAAACATGTCTAAACTAAACTAACTACAACTAAACTACATAACTGAACTACAAACTAAACTAAACTACATAACTAAACATGTCCCAAATGATCATCACAATTGACTTCTCGTCATACAATGGGATGGGTATTATATCCAGCAAAATGAATTAACTACAGTGTACACAAGACAACAGCTGAATCTTAAAAATAAAATATTGAATGAAAAATGCAAATCAGATTACCTACAATATGGAAGCATTTTAATAAAGTTCACAAACAAGCAAGAATAAACAATTTTCTGTACAGAGAACATATACATGATAAAACTATCCTGGCAAATAATTAGGTAACTATCAATACACAATTAAGGATAATGGTTACCTCTGGGACAGGATGGCCAGGAATATGGAAAAGGAAGGAGCACAAAGGTAGAGGCAACGATTTTAATAATTCTCAACTTGAGTGGTCAGTTCACGACATTCATTTTGTTGTATGCATTAGTACTTAAAATATTAGTTATGACATACATTCCTCGTATGCATCAGACACAAGGTAAAAATTTTCAAAAAGATGATGCAGAGGTTGAAGTCCAGGTAACAAGGAGATTGCTTCTAAAAAGAAATACTTTCTTAAATTTTAATATAATAATTATTTTTAATATACTGCCATTTTATCATGGAAATGCAAACATCCTATGACAATTTTTCTTTTTGTTGTGAATATTTCAAAGGAGACCCACAATTCCAATTATGTTTTCAAATACCACTTGGCTTCATTATTTTTTATTTTTGATTAGCATGTAACAAAGTTAATTAAAAATAATATGTTATCTTTAAAGCAACATATCAACAGTTCTATTAATAGTGTACATTTAATTATTTATGGTTAATATTAAAGCCACTAAATTTATTATTTTGAATCATATAAAACTGATCAAAATGATTCCTCTATTTTCATTACGAACACAATAAATATATATATATTTGGATTTAAGCTTAAAAATTCCAAGAAAATACATTATTTTATGTTCTTTTAGTCTTCTAACATTATTTCACAAATGTCATATGCAATAGAATTTTCTTTTGTAAATAACTCCCATTGAAACTTTAGCATAAAACAGAATTCACTTTATGAGAAAGAGACATTGCTTTTGTCTCCCAAAGATAAAAAGTTAGTGCCAGAAATAATGATAGATAATTAGTTTGTTTCTATCAAATTAAATTCAATAATTAAATACCAATCAGCTCTGCTCTGAAGCAGGACAACTGGTATATAACATCAGGGGCTTAGGCAGTGGCAGGGTGAGACAATACGATAGGCATGATGAAAAAGAAACAAAATGGTAAAAGACAGCATCAGGCGGTTTAAATTCAGAAGAATCTGAGGGAGAGGTGTTCAAAGAACAGTGAGTGCCAGGCGAACTCTTGCTTTGACACACGTCTCAGATCTTTCAAGACTTTTGATCCTTAGGTAGCTCAAAGCGCTCTGGTCAGCCACGCCAGTCATTGGTTTGCTGCTCTCTGTGTCCACCTAAACATCCATTATCTCACCGAATCCTATTTTGAGGAGCTAGAGTGTCTATATCAATGCGCCTTCAGTGTTCCCTTCTGAAGAGTTGTGTTCTCATTTATATACAAGACTTATCATAATTCTCAAAGGAAACTGGGATTGGATTTTAAGAGAAGTAGTCCAAGCTCCTGAATTCCTCCTCCCTGAAAATTTCTTCCCACAGTAAAAGGAAAAGACCTCTAACCACAGGGCTCTGACACCATTCTCCTCCCTTTCTTGACACTCCTTGGCTAGTCACAAGTGGTTAGAATTAGCAAGCAATACTGTATTTGGTTAAGCATTATTATAACTGCTTCATTTAGTCTTCTGAACGCACTATGTCACAGAACTCAAACACACTTGTGTTTCTTACATGAAGCTTGGGTGAATGCAGACTGGAATGGCTGAGGTATGCCTGTTCATCTCTGTGGGATACAGGAAAGAACAGGAAAGCGCTGTTCATCTTCATCACAGCCAGGACCTAAAAGCCACAGGACTGAAACCCTCACAGATGAATAAAAGTTTGAAGTGATCATCTAATATCTTGGCTGGTTACCTCATATAGAAGAGGTCAGAGTGCTACTACATCTACCTCTGCAGTTAAGAGGCCCTTTTCAGAGTGGGTGGTTGCTCTGTGTGTGTGTGTGTGTGTGTGTGTGTGTGTTTTACCTTTTATTCACTTGGTCCTTCCTTTTTATTAATACCTCATACAGGAAGGACTGTTACAGTCGGTCTGTGTGCCTCGTATATGAGTGAGATAATCAGGCCATTGTGTCACACATAGCAAGAAGTGAGTGTACCATACCAAGGAGGTATTATTACTTATGTAATAATACTTTAATCTTAGTTTGGAGATTTTGAAAATACTCCAGGACCATACAATAATTCAAGGTCATTATTATAAGTACCAATTATCAATGTAAAGTAATATAAATGTATAAGGTTTAAGGGACTGGGGTTAATCTATAGTAACCGATGGATAACCTATAAATAATTTTTAAAAGAAGACGTCCAAGCAATCAACACAGCGACAAAAATAAATAAATGGGATCTGATCAAATTATTAAATTTTG
>CAUYRT010072834.1:0-16809 GCA_963574885.1 Lepilemur ruficaudatus
ATGCCTGTAGTCCCAGCTACTCAGGAGGCTGAGGCAGAAGGATTGCTTGAGCCCAGGAGTTTGAGGTTGCTGTGAGCTAGGCTGATGCCACGGCACTCTAGCCCAGGCAACAGAGTGAGACTCTGTCTCAAAAAAAAAAAATGTTAACCATTTAAAAGTGATAATTCTGTGGTGTTAAGCACATTCACAATGTTGTGCAACCACGGCTGACCTCTATCTAGTTCCAGAACATGCTCATCAGCGCGGGAGGAAGCGTCGGCCGCATGCGGCAGTTACACCCGCTTCCCCTCCCCCGGGACCTGCTCACACCGACCTGCTTTCCGCCTCCGGACCTGCCCGCCCCGGGCAGTCCGCATACATGGACTCACACGCTGGCTGCCTTCGCGCCTGACGTCTTTGACTTAGGACAGTGTTGTTAAGGTCCATCGACGTTTCGGCACGGACCTGCGCTTCAGCTCTTAAGGCTGATCGATATCCCACCGTATGGGGGCGCAGGTCGCGTCCACCACGCCTCTGTTGACAGACGTTTGGGCTGTTTCCTGCTTTCGGCTGCTGTGAATAATGCTGCTGTGAGCATGTGCACACACGCATCTGTTTTCTGTTCCTTCGGAACATGTCTAGCGGTGGAATTCCTGGGTCGTACGGCAATTCTTTAACTTTTTCAGGAACCAACAAATAGCATTTTCCTAAGTACTTGATAAATGTTGGCTTCTTCCTCCCTCCCTGCACCGTTTGCCTCCCAGAAATCAGCCTGAAGGTCTCCGTTGCCTACAAAGTCCTGGAAGTTGTCCTCAAAGGCCGCCAGGTGCTCACAATGCTACTCACCCCAGGGGCCCCCACCCATCACCTACCTACTCCCTCTGGGAGAGCCGAGACATCCCAGGTGGCCAAGAAGGTGGTGAAGACGCATAATCCGGCCTCCTTCAACGCCAGTGTCACACTCAGGTCCAGGCCAGACCTGCTCACCTACTCCCGCCAGGTGGCCTTGGTCTTGGGTGCCCACAAGGCTGCAGATGTCCTGGGAGCCGTGGCTAGTGAGTGCCTGGGGCGTGCAGGCTGGGGAGCCAGTGGGATGCAGGTGGACAGGCTGCTCCTGGGGGTGGGATAAAGAGGACCAGGGCATGAGGGTGGGGACAGGACAGACTGCTGCCTCCAGGGCCCGAGGGCAGAAGTGACCCAGGGCCCGGGGGCCCTGATCTGTCAGCTCCAGGACAAGCTGATAAACTAGACAAGCTGATAAACGAGGCACTGTTCGTGCTTTCTCTCATTTGATCTTCACAGCAGGCCCGAGGGTGGGGTTCCAGGTTCCTGTTGGGTCTATAGATGTGGGAGCTACAGCTCTGGGAGGTTAAGAAAGTTGCCCAGGCCGCATGGCTGGCGAGTGGCAAAGGCTGTTCTCAAACCCCACTCTGTCCAGCTCCAAACCTGCCTTCTTCCCATTGCCACCCTGATCTTGGCTCAAGGCTGGAGGGAGCTGCGGGTGTGGGACCCAGGAAGTGTTGCCTGACCTATGGTGGGACTAAGGTCCCCAATCACTCTTTGCCACACACGCTAAGAACATAGTTGGGGGTGGGGAGAAGAGCCCGGGATCTTCTGCTCAACAGGTTGAGGGTTCAAATCCCTAAACTTACTGGCTGTCACTCAACCGCTGGACCTCAACTGCTTCTTCTGCAAAACAAAGATCAAGGGACCTGCCCCCAGGCAGGAAAAGATTAAATGAAAGGTATAGAAAGGGTTAAATGAATGAAAGCTTTTAGGAGGTGGCAAGTATGAAACCAAGGGTGGTGGTTGTTCCCAATCTATAAGAATGTTTACAGCATCAGGCTGAAAGCCTGGGGATCCCTGAATCTAGAATCTTCTAAGTGACAGTTCTTGCCCTGAAGGAACTTGCCTTGCAGCAGAAGAGACCAGACTGAAAGAATATAACTAGGGTTGTCAGGTAAAGTTTGCATAGGACATACTAAACCATTATTCATTGTTTTTCTGAAATTCAAATGTAACTTTATTTGCTAAGTCTGACAACCTGAAATATACCACACAAGAATAAAAGCAAACGTGAAACTGTGTTGCACACACTACAGGTAGGGTGCCCTGCCCCGTGCCCAGCCCCACGTGGTCCAGACACCGGTGAGTGGTCCAACAGAGGCCCTGGCTGGGCAGTGGGCTTGCAGGGCACGGACAGGGCCATACCGCTTACGTGCGACTTGAAGACGTTTATTAAGGGCGGGCCTTCGGGTGCCGAGTGCGGATTGAGGCTTGCACATTCCTAGCTTTTTCTGCTCCCAGTGCCCTGCTATGGAGTCAGCTGGCTCCTGGGTGGGGCACTCTCCCAAGTTCCTTTCAGGGTCTGAGGAGGGATGCGGGGATGATGCCTCTTGAGGGCAACATCACTTCACTGACATGTAAAGTAACAGAGCCTTCCTGTTGCCTGGCCCCAGGCACCGCAGGCCTCTGCATGCTCCACCTGTCTGGCCTTTGGTGGTGACCACCTCTGCCTCCTTGGCACTCTTCTTGCCTCACCTCTGAGTCCCTTCCTTCCAAGTCTGTCCTTTCCAGAGGCCAGGTGATAGGCACCCTGTCACCTCTGAGCCTCAGTTTTTCCTCCTGTAAAATGGGGTATGGAGACCTGGCTTCCACTCACCATGTGACCAGGGGCCAGCGCTTGCCCTCCCGGTGATTCAGCACTCCCTTCCTTTAGTGGGGTGAGTAAGCCCCATGCCTCTCCTCCTGTCTGGGCACTGATGCGCCCAAACCATAAAATGCTCCTGGGGGCCTTGGGAGAGGTGAGCTTGGCTGGTTGAGTCTGGAGTCTCAACGCCTTTGTCATCAGGGTTGTGACCAGAAGATGCAGGCTTGGCAGAGTCCCCTCCAGGAGTACCCCAGACCTTGCCTTGCCACCCTACAAGAGGACCCACTATTCAAGTGACAAAAAGCCTATGGGCTGGGGGCGGGAGCGGGGAGATGCAGGTCAGAGGACACAGAGCAGCAGACATGTAGGACGAGCAAGTCTGGAGACCTGATGCACAACGTGAGAACTGCAGGTAATAACACTGCACTGTACATATCTGGAATTCGTGCTAAATGAGTATGTTTTAGCTTCTCTTGCCACAAAAACAAAGGCTAACTCTGTGAGATGATGGATATATTGATTTGCTTTACTCTAGTGACCTTTTTACTATCTGTATGTATTGCATAACATCTTGTAAACCTCACACATACATAATAAAATTTATTAAAAACAAACAGAAAACCTGCCAGTGGGGAGTCTTGGAGGCCTGGTGTTCTTTAGCAAGCACGCATTGGTGTTGCTGTGAGGATTTTAGGTGCACAGAAAGGAGGAGGCTCTGTGTGGGCCCCTGTTCTCACCTCTCCACCGCTTGTCACCGGCTATCCAGGTGTGGGGGGCCGACTGTGAAGTGGCCCAGCCCCTCCCCCATGCCTGCTCCCTCTCTTTTCTGGAGGGGCACCCCCATGTCCTGCTGGCCTAGTCTCCTGGCTCAGCTCACGCTGTCCTCACCCGGGCAGACTGAGCCCCACCTGGCGCACCTGCCCTGATTAATCCTGACCTGCAACTAGCCAAGGGTGTCTGAACTCCTCCCTGCCTGGTCAGCCTGCGCTCCCGAAGAACGCACCCCCCAGCACACACACAGAGCCCAGCCCCAGCTTCCCAGTTCCAGACGCTCTGTACCTGTTTTAGGGGGTGGAGAGAGGAGCGCAGAACTGGATTAAACCCCGCCCCCTGCCCGTGGTCCCAGGAGCTGGGTTTTTGTTTGCACACCATGTTGGAGCCGGGAACGGTGAAGTCGCCCGGCCCTTCGCAGCCTGGGGCCGGCCCCGTAGGAGTGCCCCAGGCTGACCCCAGGGAGCAGGGAAGAGTGACCCGCAGGCAGGGAGTGGCCCAGGCTGTGCCCTGGGGTTCTGAGTGGGATGGGAACCTGGGTCCCGGGCTGGGGGGATCCGGAACAGGCGTCTGGCGGGCTTCCTGGAGGAGGAGACGGGGGGAGCGGGGGCGAGACGGCGAAGGGGGGCTCCCTGCCCCTTTCCGGCCATGCTGCGGGACAGCGCAGCAGGAGGGCGCGCCCCCGGCCAGGGGGCGGGGTGGGGCTGAGCACGGCTGGAGACGCAGGCGGCCCGCCGCGCGAGGGCCTCGCAGTGCGCGCGGTCCCCGCTGTGCCCTGGGTCTCGGGCGGCCGCTGGCCACGCCTCGTGGGCGGGGCGAGGGCGGGGCCGGGCGCGCGGGGCCGCCCGGCCGGTTCCTCTGCGTTCCGCGGCGGCGGCGGCGGCGGCGGCGGCAGCGACATGGAGAGCGGGGCCTACGGCGCGGCCAAGGCGGGCGGCTCCTTCGACCTGCGGCGCTTCCTGGCGCAGCCGCAGGTGGTGACGCGCGCCGTGTGCTTGGTGAGGCCCCGGGGCGGGCTGGGCGCCGCGGGGACAACTTCCGCGCCAGTCCCGGCGGGGGCCGCGAGTCTGCGGGACCGCGGGCGCGACAGGTGGCGATGGCCGCGCGTCCCGGGCCTGAAGGCGGAGTGGGGCCGGCGTCCAGCGTCCCGGCGCCGCCTCCCCTCCCTCTACGTCTTGGGTCGCGCTGTCCTCTCCCCTGCACCTCCCCCCCGGCCCTGGGTCCCGCCGCCTACCCCACTCCCCGGTCCGGGCCGCGGGTCCCGCCGCCTACCCCACTCCCGGGTCCCGGCCCCGCCGCCCTGGCGCGGGGTGTCGGGAGGCGCCGCGGGGAGCAGGCCCTCGCCCGGCTGGCAGCGGAGTGGGAGGAGCCTGGGGGCAGCTCCTGGACAGGTGGCCCGCACGCCGCGACTCCCAGCTTGGGGAATTCACCAGGAAGGGGCTTTCCGAAGCCACGTGAAGTGTGGGGAGTGGGGCGGCCTCGCGCCCTGAAACAAGGTCTCTTTCCTATTAAGGAGCAAGCCAGGGGTCTGCTTCCCCACCCAAGATTGGGTGTCCCCAAGGCGTGCCCCCTCCCCATAAGCGGGGCAAGCCCTTCAACGCTAGGTTGGGGTCCACGTTCTTGGACAGCCAGCGCTGGAAGCTGGACAAGGTGTCAGAAGGGGACAGGCAGAGGGTGTGCCTGCTGTCCCCGGACCATGCCTGAGACCCTAGCCTCTGAGGTGCCCTCATGGTACCCATACCCCCTCCCAACCTGGCTGTGGGGTCTGACAACCTCTGTCCTGGGCTGTGCCCAAGGAACAGATGCCCAGTGGGTCGGGACAGCAGTGCCAGGAGTCTTGGATGGGCACCCCGCTCCCAGCATCCCGGAGTTCCGGCTTCAGTTCCAGCTGGGGGTGGGGCTTGTGACTGCCGGCTCCAGAGCCCTGCAGAGTGCCCTGTGCGGCAGGGGCAGGGACCCCTCCTGCATGTGCTGAGGTGGGGTACGCCTTGAAGTTTCTAGAGGTGGCATGGGGCTGTTTCTAAGGGGTGGACTCCCCCACCCCTGCCCCGGGTCCTCCAGAGGTCTGAGTTCACAGATGTGTCCGTAGGCCTGCTGGTCAGGTGCCCACTGACCATATGACCTGGGGCCAGGTAGGACCCACTGTGGGGCTGGGACAAACTGGGGCTCTCATGGGGGGACTGGGATGCCAAAGAGGCCGGAAGTCCTTGTATGATAAAGCTGGCCAAAGTGGGGAGTCCAGTCTGGACTGGGGGTGGGGAGAGTCAGAGGGTACGGAGGCTGGGAGGGGCCTCCAGGAGGTGGGAGCCCCAGGGGAGCCAGCGTGGCTTTCCTGAGGTGCTCCCCAGGCTGTTCAGGCAGAGGTTGGGCACTATAGAGGTGACTCGGGCAGAAGGTGATGGGATGGGGGGTGAGACCGCAAGCTTGGGTTTCTGTGACTTTGTGGCACCTCTTGTTTAAAATTGATTCAATAAGCCTGACACAGTAGCTCACAACTGTAATCCTAGCACTCTGGGAGGCCGAGGCGGGAGGATCACTTCAGGTCAGGAGTTTGAGACCAGCCTGAGCAAGAGGAGACCCTGTCTCTACTAAAAGTAGAAAAAATTAGCTGGGTGTGGTGGTGCACACCTGTAGTCCCACCTACTCGGGAGGCTGAGGCAGGAGGATCGCTTGAGCCCAGGAGTGTGAGGTTGCTGTGAGTGAGGCTGATGCCACGGCACTCTAGCCCAGGCGACAGAGCAAGACTGTTTAAAAAAACAAAAAAACAAAAAAAAAACTGGTTCAATGAAGGCAACTGAAGGTGTTAAAAAAAAAAAACCCAAAACAAAAAAATCCCCAAACTGGTTCAAAGTGGAGGTGGGCTGGGAGTGGGGTGACTGCCCTTCATCCCCTCAGGTTCCCAAACAAGGTGATGGATCCCTGCAAGCAGGCAGCTGGGGCGGGGCAGTCTGCTAAGGTCCCATCTACCCGCTAGCGACGGGAGCATGATCTGGTAGTGCACCAGGAAGCGGCCACGCAGCCCTACTGGACCCTCCTCTCCCGCAGGTCTTCGCCTTGATCGTGTTCTCGTGCATCTTGGACGGGTGCTACAGCAACACCCACGAGTCGAAACAGATGTACTGCGTGTTCAACCACAATGACGACGCCTGCAACTATGGCATTGCCATCGGAGTGCTGGCTTTCCTGGCCTCGGTCTTCTTCTTGGTGGTCGACGTGTATTTCCCCCAGATGAGCAACGTCACTGACCGCAAGTACCTGGTCATTGGTGACCTGCTCTTCTCAGGTATCCGCCTGTGGCACCTACGTTTGAGCTTAGGAGGTGAACAGGAGTGGGAGGTATCAGCTCCAGGGTTCTGAGATCGACGGGCCCCCTTGGGAGGAACCCAGAGCAGCTCGGGGTCCCCAGCCCCACTTGAGCGGACAGGCTTCGCCTATGTCCCTTTTATTCCCTGGGCTGGCACGTAAGGGTTTCTGAGCGTCTGCTGAAACCCACTGGCGTTGAGGCGTGAGCGCTGGGGCTTGGGAGCCGGGCCTGGGGGGTGGAATCCCTGCTGAGCACTCCACCCGGTGCTCCCTCCCG
The DNA here is from genome assembly GCA_963574885.1 of Lepilemur ruficaudatus. NCBI lineage: Eukaryota > Metazoa > Chordata > Mammalia > Primates > Lepilemuridae > Lepilemur > Lepilemur ruficaudatus. The sequence goes on from CAUYRT010072834.1 coordinate 6,981, forward strand.
CCTCTGCAGCGTGCACATCCCCAGGGTCCTGGAAAGCCCCTGCTCCTCCCTGGACCTCAGCCCTGCTTGTCTTCTCCCCAGCTCTCTGGACCTTCCTGTGGTTTGCTGGTTTCTGCTTCCTTACCAACCAGTGGGCAGCCACCAAGAGGGAAGACGTGCTGGTGGGCGCCGACTCCGCCCGGGCAGCCATCACCTTCACCTTCTTCTCCATATTCTCCTGGGTAGGTGGGCCTGCAGCGGGCAGGTTGGTGGAGTCCCGAGGTCTCCTTCCCCTGCACCCCTCTTCCCTCCCTAACTCAGGCCTTGGGGCTCCCTGCAGGGAGTGCTGGCCTCTCTGGCCTACCAGCGCTACAAGGCCGGCGTGGACGACTTCACCCAGAACTACGTGGACCCCACTCCGGACCCCAGCACAGCCTATGCCTCTTACCCAGGGGCACCTGTGGACACCTACCAGCAGCCGCCCTTCACCCAGAGCGCCGAGACCACCGAGGGCTACCAGCCGCCCCCTGTGTACTGAGGAGCAGCGGGTGGGAAGGGGACAGGGAGCACCGGGCCTCCCCTCCACCCTGGACTTTCCCCACATGGCCTGCCCCCGGGAGCTGCCAGCTCCTGCCCGGTGCCTGCTGCAGCTGACACGCAGCTAAGAGCCCCCAAGTGCTGTGCCCAGAGGGCTTCCCAGGCACCCACTCACTCGAGGGCATTTTTTAGGAGAGGGTTTTTACTAGATGGTTTCCTCATTGCTTTAAATGACCGCAGCCCTGCTTGGAGTAGCTAGAAGTGGGAAGGTACCCCCTGTGCTATTTCGACAAGTGCCTTAGCTTCTCCCCCAGCGCGAAGGAGCAGAGCCTGGGTCAAGGCTGCGGCAGCCGCCATTATGAGGCTTCCTGCCAAAGACAGGTTGGGGGCCTGGTGCCTGTCTCCTGCTGCTGGTGCTGGGCCCCGGCTCCTGGCCTCCCCCTCACTCAGGTTTGTGTCCCACAGCCCGCTGCCCCTGCCTGGCCTCGGGCTGGGCCTCGTGCTCACTGCTGTTTGGTCTGGGGTTACCACCCTGTGCCAGTGCCCTTACGCTGCCGTTGGCATGGGGGCAGGGCTGATGCCCTTCTGACTTCCACCCCCTGGGGCAAGGAGGGGCTTTGCCTGACAACACCCAGCTTTATGTAAATATCCCGCCATTGCTCCTTAATGTGGGGAGGGGCAGCGGCTGTGTGAACGTATTATAAAGCCTTGGAGATGCCCTGCCCTCCCTCGATGGATTCTGCTAGACGGTTGGAGATGGAATAAATGTTTTCTCCATTGTCATTGGCTGGGCCTTAGCTTTGGGATGGCAGGAAGAGATTCCGCTCTGGGAACACCCCAGAGGGGTGTTGAAGGCCAGCTTTATGGAACTTGTGTTTTGAACAAAGTACTGGCAGCCCCTCCCCAGTCTGGGGTCTCATTCCTATAGGCCTTTCATCAGCATCTTAAAATAGCAACTGTGCTCAGCTTGTAAACAAGATGATTTTTCTGGACCGCCTGGCCAGAGTCCTGTTCCCTCCCCAGAGTTGGGGGAGGGCACCTGGGAGTTGCCCCTCTCACAGCGGAGTGAGGGGTGCCACGGGGGTGCCAGGTTTCCACTTTCCTCCAGGGCACAGCACCTCCGGGGCCCATCCCGGCAGTGGTGTTGAGAGGCCTTGGCGGCCCAGCCCACCCCTGCGCGCACCAGCCCGTCTCTGGCAGGAGAGGCCGGGGCCCCTGAAGCAACTCCAGCTTCCCCTTTTGAGCAATGGCAGAGGGAGCTGTCAACAGCGGGACCTCATAGTTTCAAAATCCTGAGTGCCAACGAAGAGGGCCCGACTCCGGGGAATTACGGGCCTTACTGCTGCAAGAGACCCCACAGCTGTGGCCTGGGGCAGATCACTAGCAAATGGGGGTGTCGCCAAGGAGAGCGGCGGGGAGGCCATCTGGGAACACGTGGGCAGGGCCCTAGAATGAGCACCCCGCCCCACCCCCCGCGGATTCCTGCCTGCCAGCGAGCTGCCAACAGCCCGTGTTCCGAGGCACAGCTGAGCTGCATCTTCTTGGCTCCTCACCTATCAAGTGTCTGTTTCACAAACAAAACCTGACCTCGCAGCCCCAGCTGGCAGCGGGACAGCGGCCTCCTCATTCCAGCCTTGCCCCAGACAGGAAGGTAGGTGAGCGTTCCCCTTAGGACGCACTCCATGATCGTTTCTCAGTTAAAAGGGGTGGTGGTTAAGAGATCACTAGTACTACAGAAAGATCTGGAAAATAATCCCCACTCAAATCACGTCAGAGCCGTCCAAAATGAGACCGGGGGAAACCCAAGTTAAATGCGCCTTCACCAAGTAGCGAATTTTAATATTACTTGTTAATTCTACACACTGCAGCAGAAGCACGGGCCCTGCCCCCAGCAGGGTCAGTGCCACCAGCGTGAAAGCTGCTGCAGTTCTGGAGAAAGCCACCAGCACAGTGTAGGAAGCGCTTTGACCCCAAAGGGAGCAGGAGGGCACGAGCCCGTCCCGTCCCGTCCCGTCCTGTCCAGGCAGAGGGCTGAGGCTCAAAGTGCTCAGACTTCCCAGGGAGAACAGAAACTCAACAGTGAAAGCCACAAAGGGGGAAGCCAGCAGCACTGACGTCACAATAGCATGTGGCTCTGCTCCCACACCCCAGAGGAGGAGGGGTGGGTCTGCAGCAGACAGACCCCGGGCTCGCCGCAGGCCAGCTCCAGCCTGGGGCGGATCATCCCAGCGGCCAGGAAGGGAACCAACACAGGGCCGGTGGGCAGGCAGGGAGGGACATGTGACGTGTGGGGCAGCCTCTGAAAGTCCCCCAAGCACAGTAGCCCTCCCTGACTTCCTCCCCGGCAGGCTGGGCGCAGGCGTCCGCTAGGCGGCAGCAGGAGAGGGAGCAGGTGGCCCGTCTCAGTTGACAGGGCTGCACTGCAGGATCTGCTGAGGGGCAAACAGCTTCCTGGTGGCCGCCGCGGCCGCCTCCCCGGGCCTTCCCAGCACGGGGCAGTTCTCTTTGTTGTCCGGCCCAGCGGGCTGGCCCGAGGCCTTGAAGTAGCAGAGGCGACAGACGGAGTGGTACTTGTCTGCTCCACCGATCACCTCAACCTGGCCACAGGGACACAGAAAGGACGTGAAGGGCCTGGACTCGGAAGGAGGCAGAGCTGTGCCCCTGCCCGCCCCACAGGGGAGAAGGCAGGTGGAGCTACCTCTTTCTCTGTGCCCAGCCTCTTGGTGTAGGCGGCTTCCCGGAAGCACTCCATGCACACCGCGGTCAGCTTCACCACGCTCTCCGCGAGGGGCACCAGGTTCAGGATGGCCCCGAAAGCCTGCACCCCCGTGGAAAGACAGCCGGTGCACTCAGGCACCTCGCCGGGTGGGTTTCTCTTCCAAACCCTCTGATTCATAAGCACTGAAGCCAGGAAAGCTTGCCTGGATTTTGGTCCCCCAAAGAGCTCCAAGCCCTGCTCTGTCCCTTTGCCAGCTCAAAGCACCTGCCACAGCTAACGGCATCTGGTCTGGACAGACTCACTCCTGGACAGACCAGGGAGTCCCTGGGCTTGGGCAAGGCCTGGTCTGAGCAGCTCGGCTATGCCCCTTAGTGGCGAGCCCAGGTCACCCAGGGAGTGCCCCATTGAGATGGGGAAGAGCGTGCTGGGCTGGTGTCTTTGTGCACCGCCCTGCACCCGCGGAGAAGTCGCTTCCTCCAATCCCACCCCAAGACCTGGATGAGACCCCTTACCTTTCTCTGGAAGGTCCCATCCAGTGCGGCCACGATCACGATCTTCCCGGCGTTGGCCATGGTCTCACAGAAGTCCGCGATGTCGGGGAACTGGGGAGAGCGGGTGGAGAAGAGCGTGAGCGTCTACCTGAGCAGCAGCTCGCTGGGGCCTCAGAGAAGACGCTGCCGGACCCGACAACTCCAGCCACTCGGATTAGCCTGGAGCAGCTCTAACGCGCCCATGTCTACTAGAAAAAAGATATAAACTAAGGGAAAAGTGAGTGGAAGCCCTGAACAGGCAATTTGCAGAGGGAGAAATAAATATAAGTAGCCGATAAAACGTGGGAAAAGGTGTTGGCCTTGCTGGTCTCACCACTGCCCTCTGGCCCCTACCATCCGTGCATTCTCAGCCTCCACCAGCAGGGCCACCCTTGACATCCTATGTCTCCCCCGGGGTCAAGCCCAGGTCTTTCCCAGGCACCTGGTCCTGGCCACCTCTCACCTCTCCGGCTCCCACAGGCACATTCCTGCCTCGGGCCCCACTTGCAGCACCCAGGTTCCTGCCGGCTCCATCCCCATAAAGCATCCCCCAACCTTAATCTGTGCCCCTCACGCTGCCTTTTCCTCTAATTGATAGCAGTTGTCACCACCTGACGCATCCTGTGCTTTCTCCCCTTGCTAGAGTGTGAGCTCAAGGCCGGGGCCCTGGTTCTTATCCCCAGGCCCTAGAATGTTGCTGCCGTAGGGTACGAGCCTAAAAACGGACTGAATGAAAGAGACTGGCCCCCTGGCCTAGCCGTTCCACTCAGCAGGTGCGCCCGCGTGCAGCCAGCAGTAGCCTGAGACGTCTGCGTGTCTAAACGCCACAGACAAGGAAGCTTAAACGAGACACAGTGTATTCGTGGGGATGGGTATTCGTGGACATGGAAAAGTGGCCACAGCGTGTGACAGGAGCCTGATCTATTAAAAAAATATATGTATAAAGATTAGAGGGATCGAAGCCAACACGTTATGGGGTTTCTGTTTGTTTTTCTGGGTGGGGACAAAGAGCAGAGCAGCTGCAGCAGCCAGCAGCTGGCCCGGCACTCAGCGTGGGCCCTGGCTTGGCGGGACGTCATCCATGTCACGGAGGACCAGCACCAGGCAAGGCCATTCCGTGACCAGGAGTCAAGATGAAAACGAGACCCCTCCATAATCATGTCTGGGCACACACAAAAGTACGGCATTGTCCGAGCCACAAAGCAGCAAACACCCCCCTCTCCTGGCTGAGGAGCGTGCTGCTGCTCAGGGCAGCGTCAGCTGGTTCTCACCTGCCCTCCCCGGGGTGCCCAATCACCTTCCCCAGGGCGCCTGCCCAAGAGCACAGCCAGCCTCGCACGCCCTCGCAGAATGGCCACAGGAGCCAGATCCTAGGAGCCCTCTCCAGCCCTCCCCACAGTGCCCCAAGGAATAAACCCAAGTGAGGGGGGTTCAGGTGGTCTCTAGAAGACTTTGACGGTGGCAAATTATGGACTTTTTTTCCTTATGTGTATTTATAACTTTTTTTTTTTTTTGAGGCAGAGTCTCACTCTGTTGCCCGGGCTAGAGTGCCGTGGCATCAGCCTAGCTCACAGCAACCTCAAACTCCTGGGCTCAAGCGATCCTCCTGCCTCAGCCTCCTGAGTAGCTGGGACTACAGGCATGGGCCACCATGCCCGGCTAATATTTTCTATTTTTAGTTGTTTGGCTAATTTATTTCTATTTATAGTAGAGACAGGGTCTCACTCTTGCTCAGGCTGGTCTCCAACTCCTGAGCTCAAGCAATCCTCCCGCCTCGGCCTCCCAGAGTGCTAGGATTACAGGCGTGAGCCACCACGCCCGGCCTTATTCCTAACTTCTGTTATTGGTTGAACGTCCCTAATCCCAAATGCTCCAAAATCTGAAATTTTCTGAGCACTACTGACACAAGTGGAAAATTCCACACCTGACCTCATGTGACAGGTCAGTCAAAACTTTGGTTCATGCACAAAATTATTAGATGTTGCATAAAGCTACCTTCAGACCATGTGGTATAAGGTGTATATCAAACAGAAATGAATTCTGTGTGTAGACTTGGGTCCCATCCCTAAGATATCTCATTATATACATGCAAATATTCCAAGATCTGAAAAAATCTGAAATCCTAAACATTTCAGGTCCCAAGCATTTCAGATAAGGGATACTCAACCTGTATTACTTCTGCAGTAAGACAGAAATAAAACACAAAAACTGTTTTCAGGCCGGGCGCGGTGGCTCACGCCTGTAATCCTAGCACTCTGGGAGGCCGAGGCGGGTGGATTGCTCAAGGTCAGGAGTTCGAGGCCAGCCTGAGTGAGAGCGAGACCCCGTCTCTACTAAGAAAGAAATTAATTGGCCAGCTAAATATATGTATAGAAAAAATTAGCCGGGCATGGTGGCGCATGCCTGTAGTCCCAGCTACTCGGGAGGCTAAGGCAAAAGGATCGCTTCAGCCCAGGAGTTTGAGGTTGCTGTGAGCTAGGCTAATGCCACGGCACTCTAGCCTGGGCAACAAAGTGAGACTCTGTCTCAAAAAAAAAAACCAAAATACTGTTTTCAAAAAATCGTAGCTTCCACTATTGCCATAACCGTCCTGTGTAGCTGGTTAAGGAACACGTATGTGGGCCAGACCCAGGGACCAGGGCGCCCACCCGCCACCAGCACCTTAAGCAGAGCGCCCTCAGCCTGTGGCCGCGGGGTCTCCAGAGGAATCGCTTCCCGATGCCAACAATTCCTACAGAGCAGCTGAGTCCTCGCCCCGGGCCACAGCAAGCACTGACGCTCCGAGCCGGGGCCTTCCTCAGGAGGGCATGGCCGCTGCTCTGTGAAAGCCGTTCCTTCCCTGCGGACCCAGAACACGGGCAAAGCCCGGCTTCGTTCGCTGTCCATGCAGAGGGTAAAGCAGGGTAGGGGCAGCCCTTTTGCCGGGCCCCGTGTCAGGAGCAACAGGGAGACTCTGAGCTCGTCGAGAATAAGGCCGGCGGAGGCCAGGGCGGAACGGGACGACGGCGATGTTTGCGTCGTGGGTGTAATAAACACTCGCGGAATGAACTCAAGTTAGATCTCTTTGCCAGGGAGGAGGGAGACAACTAAATCCCTCCTACAGGTCACAACGGGGAACAGGACTCGGTTCCACTTGCTCCTGGGGCATTTGGACGTCAGCCAACGAGGAGTAAGAAGAGAACGGTCCCTGCCTGGGGTGTCCGGGTCGGCCTCTGCGAAGAACGAGGTTTACGGAAAGCCAGAGCTGTGGGGCAACTGGCAGCAGCAGGTCTGAGGGGGGCGCCGCCCCACGGTCAAAGCCTCCTCGCTCCGAGAGGGCCACGCCCCAAAAGGCGACGCGATATCCCCGGATCCGTAGGGCGACCACAGTTTGGAAGAGAAAGGGAAGAGCTGTAACCTCATTCCCAACCTGGGCTCACGCTGGGAACGGGGAGCCTAGCAGTCCCTCTACGTGTGCAGACGCAGGGCTGCCCAGGAGCACACCTCTGAGGATCCGAAATGGCACGGGCACACCCATGGCGGGGGCAGGTGTCAGCTGCCGGCTGGCCTGGAGCCCATCTCCACGGGGGAGACACCCTGCACGGTGCAGCCTCCTTGGGAATGGAGTTTGGGGCTGTGATTCATCAAGGATGTTGGGCAAGAACAGGGCCAGAAAGGGGCACAGGACCTGTTCCGTCCCTGTAGGCCATTATAGTCGGAGCCGCCCGATTCTGTACTGGGAGGCAGGGCAGGCGGAGATTCCTAACCGCTCACCAAACAAATTTCTTCTTCCTCCAGGGTGTGGAGCTAGACTAAATGTACAGCTGGGGGGCCGTGTGCCCAAGTTCCAGTCTGCAGGTCAGCAGAGGTGATGTGTACGATTTCCAGCCTGGCCCACGACAGCCTCACACCCAGGGGATCTGCCACATCTGTCCCCTCCTGCCATCTGGAGCAGCCACCCAGGGCGATCACCAATGCCATGTGCTGACGGTGGTGAGCCTCTCGGGCCGGCCTGCCCATCAGCTGACGTGGAACCACATAGGAGTAGGTGAGCAAGAAAAAAATCCCCATTGTGTTGTATACTTGTACCAAATCATCACACTGTATACGTGAATATATTCACTCTTTATTTGACAAATATTTCTAAAACAACTTCTATCACGTTAAGCTACTGCCATTTGGGGTGTTTTTGTTATGGCGGCTCTTGTGGCCCTCCCCAGTGTACTAGGGGCAACCCTAAACCTGCCCGAGGCGTTAAGTGAGCTAAGCCCCTGCGAGAGTGGGTTTTAGTTTCATTCGCTCATGATAGACTGGCGAAAACAAAAAACTCCAAAGCACAGGAGAGAAATTAAGACCACAGAAGACAACCAGCAAACTCAACCAGAGAATGTGCTCATACAGAAGTGGACAGAGTTAGCTGGAAAACACTAAAACAACGTTTTTGGAAAACTAATGGAAGGAATAGCGTAAGTACAAAAAAAAATAGTAAATTGCTAAACAAAAACGAGTGTTCTGAATTAGGGTGGAAGAAGAAAATAGTTCGCAGAGGGATGAGGAGAGGCATTTGAAGTGATAATGGCTTAACTTCCTTCCCAGAAATGAAAAGACCCACCAAACACAAAACAGGATAAGTAAAAGCAAACTCTCCCCTGGACACATTGTTCTGAGACTAGACCGATTACCTGCCCAGGGAGTAACCACTGGACCGACAGCAGCCTTCCCCTTACTTTTCAAAGCAACCAGCTCAACCTAACATCTGCTACCAGCTTAAACCGGAAGACACAATGAAGACATTTCCATGCAAAGATTGGCAGAGCTTCCAAACAAACCCATGTGGAACAAGCAAAAGCAACAATGAACCAAACAAAACACCCCCTATACACCAGTGTGGAGAAATCTATGCTTTTCCACTGTAAATATTTTTTTCTACAAAAGGTAAAATATATCCTATATGACAGTAACATGGAACGCAGCAAGGGGAATTCAAAGAGGGTTCAGACACTGGTTGAAGCAACTCAACCTCGTTACTTTTACTAAAAGATCTGAAATAGAACGGAGAACTTCCAAGCCAGCAGGAGGAAAGCGGAGATAGACGGAGAGGGAGCTCATAGGAAGAACAAGGCCAGGCCAGGCCAACTTACAAACTGCCCTTCATCGATGCCTATGACAGCCACGCCCAGGGCCTCCTGGGCCACGTCCCGGAGCAGGCAGGCTGGCAGTGCCTCCATGGTGTTCCTGGGAGGAAGAAGCCAGAGCGTGAGCAGGGCAGACCGGGAGACCAGCCACCAGCATGGGGGGCCGGGAACAGCTACTGGCCTTGCAGAGCTTTGAGAAGCTAGCGCCTGTGGGGAGGGAGCGGGGAGGACAAAGGCCCTTGTCCAGAAAACCAGTTATTGAATATAAGCTATTGCACTTGATGCTCCAGACTAGCAATTAGCACTGTCCAACATAAAGCTCAACAGAGACTCAAAAACTCTGCTGTGCTTCTGTCCAGACAAGGCCGACACGGGGGCAGAAAAGGCCAACTTCCTCATCAGGCACAGCGCCCGGGGCCCGTGATACCGTTAGGAGCCAGCAAAGTGCTTTCGTTTCTTCTAAAACGCAGAAGAATAAGCAAATATAACTTGATCTGCATTATATTTGTCTTTATAGCAAAGCTGACATAAAATATAATTAAAATTTTTTTTTTTAACGGAGGTAGGGGTCCCTGCAGGCAAAAATGTCCAGCATCAAAGAAAGCCCCACCCAACCCAGCTACTAAGGAGGCTGAGGCAGGAGGATTGCTTGAGCCCAGGAGTTTGAGGTTGCTGTGAGCTAGGCTGACGCCACTGCACTCTAATGACAGAGACTCAGAGGGGACTGGCCCTGCGCAGTCCATTAATACCAGACTCCGGACAGAGCGTGAGAGCCCTGCCCCAGCAGAGATAAGCCTGGAGCCCCAACCGCAGAACAATGACCTAGAAGAATTCCTGTTTGAGGCTGGACGCGGTGGCTCACGCCTATAATCTTAGCACTTTGGGAGGCCAAGGCGGGTGGATTGTTTGAGCTCAGGAGTTCGAGACCAACCTGAGCAAGAACGAGACCC
>CAUYRT010072835.1:0-10263 GCA_963574885.1 Lepilemur ruficaudatus
CCCTGTGAACCCAGGCTTTAGACCAGCCCCCAAAGATACAGTCTACAGTACCCCTCCCCTCTAGGGACCCAGGCTTTAAGCCCACCACCATAGACTAAGGCACCAGCTTGCCCATGCACACTCACACTCCAGACCAGTTCCAGTGGATCCAGGCAATTCACTGATGAAAGAATTTGAATAAGAAACAAAAAATAGAAATATACACCATACTTATTGACTGGAAAAATTAATATTGCTGAAATGGCCATATTACACAAAACGATCTACAGATTTTGTGCAATCCCTCTTAAAACGTCCAATGGCCTTATTCATAAGTTCTTTCCCTAGGCCAATGTCTTTAAGAGTTTTTCCAAAATTTTCTTCTAGATATCTTATAATTTCACGCCTTAGGTTTAAGTCTGTTATCTACTGTGAGATGATTTTTGTGAGAGGTGAAAAGTGTGGATCCTGTTTCAATCTTCTACATGTAGCTATCCAATTTCTTAAATTTGGGGGGAAAGAGAGGGCTTGGCTGCTTACTATGCCATTAAAAATAACTAATTAAGTAACTAATTAAAAGAAGAGGGAAATAATCCTCTCATGCAGAAAATATTACCTAGAAAAATAATTGTAGTGTTTATGTCATACAATTTAAGCACCAAAACCCTTAAAAATGAGCTAAAACTCATCCCATTTTACTTGAATTTAAGACTCATGCCCTGTTTTCTAATTTAAAGACTAGTATCTGTTGCATCAGCAGAAAGATACTCTCTTCAAGGACTTCAAAAGTCAAACTCTGTTATCAGTCATTGGTGCATTCCAAAGTATGATTTTTCTTCAAGATTAGTACATACTCGGCCAGGCGTGGCGGCTCACACCTATAATCCTAGCACTTTGGGAGGCCGAGGTGGGCGTGGGCGGATCGCTCAAGGTCAGGAGTTCGAAACCAGCCTGAGCAAGAGTGAGACCCCGTCTCTACTAAAAATAGAAAGAAATTAATTGGTCAACTAAAAATATACAGAAAAAATTAGCCTGGGCATGGAGGTGCATGCCTGTAGTCCCAGCTACTCGGGAGGCTGAGGCAGGAGGATCGCCTGAGCCCAGGAGTTTGAGGTTGCTGTGAGCTAGGCTGACCTCATGGCACTCTAGCCCAGGCAACAGAGTGAGACCTTATCACCACAAAAAATTTAAAAATTAGCTGGGCATGGTGGCCTGTGCCTATAGTCATAGCTACTTGAGAGGCTGAGGCAGAAGGATCACTAGAGCCCAGGAATTCAAGGCCACAGTGAGGTACAATTATACCACTGAACTCCAGGCTGGCAACAGACTGAGTCTCTGTCTCTAAAAAAAATTCTTTTTTTATTTAAGAAAAACATATTATTCTTTCTGTACTAATGGCATTCAAATTAAAGACCTAATTATGGTTTATATAGAATGTTTATAATGTATTTATGGATAAAGATATTCACCAGCACAATCAATAAAAATAGAAAAGGGGGAACTGCCAGAAGAAGACTTTTTCTGCCAGGTAAACTCCTATTTATCCTTCGAAACCCAGATAACACTTTACCAACTCCATGAATCTTTTCCCACAGTCCTCAGATGGGACTCATTGCCTGCCCTTAACTGCATCTGTACATTTTTTGTCATGCTCATTACACGGGAATATTATGATCTGCTTCCCTTTCTATCTCCCTGAATAGCCTGTGAACTCCTTGAGAGGTGAGGACTTTTGTGGCTTATCTTTTGGGCCCCTTTGTTCAGCTCATCTCCTGACAGATTGTACATCAATGAACATGAACTAAAAATTGAATTGTGTTGTAAAGAATTCCTCTTTACACATAATTCATACTTCCAGCAGGGCACTAGAGAAATGAGCCATGATAGCTCAGTTAAGTGTGGGCTCTCCTCCTACCCTGTCACACTGCCACATTAGGAAAGTGGATTACCGTTATTTAGGGATCAGGGAGATTGTATCAAAGTAGGCTGTCTTCCTTGATATTTTCCCAATACTGGAGGCTAAGTTGAATGAAAGGAGAGTGTGTACTATTTTTACTCACACTGTCTTAATACATACTCAGAAAACCTCACAGTGATTTCACCACAACTGATCTAGAATTCATTTAGTGGCTTTGAATTATTTTTTTTTTCTATGCCACTAGCAAAATATCTAGCTAGGCCATTCATTAATCAAGACATTTGAAGGAAAACTGTGGCCACAGAATGATTTTTCACTTAAGTCTCCTGTGAGGTTAAATTCAAGCTTCCAAACCAACAGCAAAAGAAAATCACTAAGAATTTGGTGCAGTAGAACTCTTGGAAGCTCGCTGTTACCAAGCAGAGATTGGCTCCAGTCCTATTACTGAAGATATTTTTATATTTGCCAAAAGCTCAGTGGTTCTAAAAGGGTTTTTCAATACATTGGCACATTCTGATTTTCACAATATTCCCATGAGAAGCTATTATTGCCCCTACTTTTCAGAAAATAGAATTGAGGTTCAGAGAGGACAAGTACTAACTCACTGGTTATTGGCCAGGAGTGGACACCAAATCTTCTAACTGTTTGGTCCAATTTGCTTTTTCCAACCTACAATGCTGTCACTATCACAGAAGTTGTCTTCACAGAATGCAACATGTTTGTCCACTGCCATAGGAGATAACGTCAGAATTTGTCCACGTATGGGATGTGGAGCAAGGAGCTCATTTCAGTTGCATTTGGAGTTCACATTAATCAGAGTGAGATTAGTACTCATTTAATCCAATCTTGGTCAAGATACACCTTTCAAAACATCCCTGACACGTAACTACTCTATCTAAAACAGCACTCCCCATCACTCTCTTCCTTTATCTTGTTTTATTTTTCTTCACAGAACTTCTTACTTCCTAGAAATCTGTTGTATAGCAAGGTGGTTAATTTTTTGTGTCAACTTGACTGGGCCATGGGGCACCCACACATTTGGCCAAACATTATTACGAAGGTGTCTGTGAGAGTGTTTCTGAATGATGTTAACATTTAAACTGGTAAACTGAATAAAGCAGATTGCCCTTCCTAATGTGGGTGGGCCTCATCCAATTGTTTGAAGACCAGAATACAACAAAAGGACTAAGAGAGAGAAGTCCTCCAGCCGACTGCCTTGAGCTGTCACATTGGTCTTTTCATGCCTTCAGACTGTTAGGTCTGGAGGAGGGCAAACGTGCATCAAGGCAAGCAAGGAAGTGGCAAAGGGAGGAGAGCGGGAACCAAATTGTACCTAGGAACCAAATTGTGGCTGGGAACTGTTCTCTGGTGGGAACATACATAGTAAGGAGCTACTAATGACCTTTAACTGACCTGGGGCTCATTACCATCTAATTAGCATAACATGGGTGGAGTTTTTGTGAAGGATTCTGGGGAAGACACATGCGCAGAAGGGAAACTGTTCATAAACTAACCTGTTATGTAGCCAGTTACATAACCTCTTATGTAACCCCCAACCTGTCAATCACCCAAAGGTGGGAAACAGCAACCAATCCTGCCGCGAGAAAAGCAGGACAACCTAGTGAGCACAACCAAGACAGTGTGTGCTCAGACTTCAGGGTCTTTCTTCACTGGTGGAGACTGACCCATTCCACTTTCTCTGGAATGTATTTTCATTTTGTGTCATTTTGTGTAGCTTCCTTCTTCTCATAGCTTCTTTCTTTTCCCTGTAATAAACTGTGTGGAATTGCTCTGTATCTGTGATCTTTCTGCCATTGGCTCAACTCGGTACCAGTGCTCATTCTTTGACAAAGGGGAGCAGGGAAACATCCAGACGAACCTAACAAGATTTCAACTGAAATATCAACTCTTTTCGGGTTTTGAGCCAGCCAGTGTTTGGATTAGAACTTACACCATCAACTTTCCTGGTTCTCAGGCCTTTGGATTTGCCCTGAAACTACACCACTGGCTCTTCTTGATCTCCAGTTTGCTGCCTGCAGAATTTAGGACCCCTCAGCCTTCATAATCACATAACCCAATTTCTTGTAATAAACTTTTTTCTACACATATATACATGGTCCTATTGGTCCTGTTTCTGAGGAATCCTGACATACATATAGTTATTTATTTACTGACTGTGGCAGACACTTTACACTGCTTTCTTTTTTATATTGATAATGAAAAGACCTACCCATCTGGTGACTACTTTAATCAGATGCTCTGTATACATCTTTTCCATCTAAGCCCAACATTAGTCCTTTAAGGTAGGTATTCTTCCCACATCATAGAGAAAGAAAGTTTAATTAACTCTAGAGGTTAAATAACTTGGCCACCATCACACACTGAGCAAGTGGAAAAGCTGAATTCAAATCCAAGGCTAACCCCAAATCCTGGACTGTTCAACTCCTATCACAAAAGAGAAGAAAAGTATTTCACAGAGAAGGAAATGAAGGAAGGAAGGAGAAATGAAAGGAGAGATTGCCATGTCTTACAATTAAAGATAGCATGAAATCTAAGCCACACTCATTTGTCCTGTATTTGACCTGGGATGAATAACACCATGACAATTTATAGGAATGTGAAGTCCAGTTGCTGCACCACAGCCAAAAGAATATTTCAGCTGTCACTCAGAGCCCTGCGTATTAAGAGTAACTGATAATCCTGTAAACACCACATTCATCACATTTCTCTTCTGCTCCAAACCGTAAGCAACTAGGAGAAGACTTGGCATTTGTCTTCAAATATTTAAAGGGCTGTCATACAGCAGAGGGATTTAAGAGTATTCTGTGTGCTCACAAGGAGTGGGCAAGGTGACAGATTTCAACAAACAGGATGCCCAAAGACCACTGTCTTGGAGAATACTAAGATCTCTGTTAAGGAAAGCAGATTCAGGACAACCCTGGGTGGAGCGGCTAAGGAGCCTCAACCTTCCCCTCAACCGGCTGAACCACGGGGCTCTCAAAGTGACTTCTACATGCTAAGAGTATTTCTTCCCTCTCTACCTACCAAATTAAGCCTCAACTATTCAAAGCTTTTGTGCTTTTCAAAGCTCCCATAATTCAATTCTACTTGATCTGTCTGTATTTATTTCTCATTTCCTCCCAATACAGTTACTCTTCTTTCCCCCAACAACTTCCCCATCTCTGGAACTTTTGACTCAATTTTTATCCCCCAATCTCTTCTTATCTGCCCTCTCCAATCTCTACCTACCACAATGCAAGGTACCTAAAACTGATTTTACTTCCTTTGAAAATATGTCCTTCTTCTTAAATATTTTTATATAGAGTTTGCTTTAAATTTTTATTTGTACAGTTACCTGGTTATTTCCTGACTTTCTTAAGTTAATACTGACCCAAAAGAGGCTATTTTTCCTGATCACCTCTATTTTTAAATGGAAATTTGCTCAATTACAGGAGCCAGTATATTATATTCCCATTTATTTTCAGTTCTGTATATAGTACCACGTTGAGTTGGCTGTATGTTTACGTTGGTTGTTTGATTTTCCACAAAATGCAGCAACTTAATCATGCCTGTCAGTCCCATTCATTAGTAACAAAAAGATCTTGACATTTTATAATTTCTAAGGCCAAAAACACCTGCTCTACTTGACACCAACAGTCAGCCCTGCAGGTATAGAGACAAGATGTTCAGTAGAAAATTCTTAGACAAGAAGGAAGGTACCAGTCAGACAAGCCCAAGCATTCCTATGGGAGACAGACTCTGCCAAAATCAATAGCAGTAAAGTATCTGCAGCATAAAGCATTATATATTTTTTAAAAAATATAATATGTCACAAGTTCTTTTAAGAATAAAGACATTTGAAAACTTATTTGAGACAAAGCTAAGAATTCTTACCACTGGAGAATTCACAGGTTGGGAATGATAATTTTGCTGGAGGCCAGAGGAAAGGTGTGAAAATTCTTTAAAACTATCTTATCAAGGGCGATGAGGGAGGAACTAGGAAAAAAAAACTGGAGATCTGATGCTAGAATTTCATCCCCTTGCCCTCAGGGGTGCATAGGTATCATTTCATGCATAGGTACAGTGTACTTTGCAGGTGTTCAATAATTATTTTCTGAATGACTGATCCTGTCTCATTTTTTTAATTCCTGAACACATAAACTGTAAAGCTTGTCATCAAGGGAAAAAAAACAGAAATTTTTCTTTCTGCTTTATTAAAAAATTCCTTTAATAAAGACAGTCTTTCTTAATCTTCTCCCAGGGATTTTGAACCTCCTTCCTTGAGTCTAAAACAAGCCAAAAATAAATAAATATTCCACAAATAAATATTGAAGATTTATAATGTAAGACACAGCTGCATCCTGTGTATTAGTATATACTATGCATTAGTATATGCTAATACTTTCTTTTGGAAAAGAAGGCACACACATATCCATACAAAGGAAAGGGAAAAGGGGTGGAAATTGACTTTCCTAAGTGCCTGCTATGTACCATGCATGCTATACACATGACAGCATTTAATCCTCTCAACAACCCTGCACGTCATTAATAATCATTATGCTCATTTTACAAATGAAGAAACTGAGGCTTATACAGTTAATATGCCTAAGGTTACACAGCTAGGTAGGATGCAAAGGAAAATTTGATTCCAAGGGCTGTTTGACCGAAAAAACCTGTTTCCTGTCTACAAAGCCAGACTGACACAAATAACAAAGACAATGAAAAACAAAAAGTTAAATTGTGGGAAGAAATAACTACCCTTATAACAATGTTATAGTGTATCTTCCTCAATTGGGGCTGGAAAGTCATTCATCTTATTTTCTGACTTCTAGTCTAAACATGGTTATTCAGACTCCGGGAACCCTAAAATGTGTTTACTGCCTCACACTAGATAGACTATCTTTTCAGTTGCTCTATGTTTCTACACAATGTCATGAAGTGCTCAGAGGGTAGAAGTGATGGAGGAAAAGGCTGAAATTACATGAAAGCCTGTTTCTGTTGTACATCTGTTGTATTAGATCAGTGCTCCTCAACCTTTCAAAATTATCACCCCCATAAGGTGCATTTACACATTTCCTAATCACCTCCTCATGAAACTTTAATACCACAGATATACTTATAGCTGTTTATGTACTCTTTGTATATTTATGTTTTATACATAAAGAGAATCAGATTTTTCACTCTTCACTACAACAGCCAATTTTTTCCCCTTTGGGGGTGATATCACTCCCACTGAGAATGCTTGTGTTAGACCGTTGTTTGTAAAAGAAAATGGCTTTTCCTGAAACCAGGAACAATTTAAGGCATCTTTATAAAGGTTATCTTAATGGTCAAATTATACTCCACATGGTAGAGACTTAATTTTTTTGAAATTCTTCAATTCTTTCATGAGGTGAAAGAAATAAGTTCATCTTAAACAGTATATGTGTGGGAGATAATCTAAAGAGAATTATAAAATATTTTAAAGCTCCCTAGAGTTGACTTGAATGTGTTTGCCCAATTCCAATCTCAATCCAGGTATCTTGTTTAGGGCTGATCCCGCCCTTGCAGCTCCTGGCATGGCCAATCAGATTATTGCATTCCCCTGCTCACAGCAATTGGTTCAGGGATGGGCAGAGGAATCAAGATGGACCAATCAGAACTGCTCCTGAGATGTTTTCTGAAACAAATATTAAAAAGGCCTCCTTCCATATGAGATTGACGTTGCTCACTACTATGTAATTCTGGAACTCTTGGAGGTCTTCGTTACCACCTTGGGAACTCTGCATAGAATAAAACCATCTCTAGGGAAAGCAGAGCCAGGAGACCGAGAGGCAAGAGAGAGCAACCGACACTAGATTGAGACCATACATCCAACCACGCTTCAAATACATGAGCCAATAAACTCCTTTTACTGCTTAGATGAGTTGGAGTGTGTTTCTTTCAAAGATTCCTGATGAATATGTTGCCTGGGATTTCTCAGTAAAGGTGGATCATAAACTGAAGGGAAACTAAGTCTAAAAAAGAAGAGAAGTGAATCCCACACAGATTCTGAGACCTAAAACTGTATTTCAATTAGCTCTTAGGAGGACCAATAAATAAATAAATAGCAGGAATTTCAAACTTTATTATATCAATTGCCTTCTTACCTTTAGGTGAAAATATTTAGAGTATGTTATGGACTAGCAGTGTTCCCGGCAGAGAGGAATCATGTCTTTTTTTAATCTCTCTTGTCATGGTTTCATCTAAGTCAATTAACATCACTTTTTTAAAGTGGTGGTTTTTTTAATAGTCCAAAGAACTGAAGAACAGATAATAGCACATAGCTAGATTTCCATCATTTAGAAATGGGTTTAACGAGTCCTTTTCTTCCTACTTGTTCTTCTTTTGCCCTTTAAAATCTTATTTTTGCTTTTGGTATCCTACAGTTTTGCCAACATTATTCTATGTGTGGCTTTTTTATTTATGTTTTTCAGAACTCTTTCTGTTCCTTGGTCCCTTTTCAAATCTACTCATTTTCTTTGCAATAGTCTTTCATTCTTTTTATTCTCTTATTTTGAATATTTCTATGACATCAATCATAATATTATTATTTGTTATGTAGTCTTTATGTAATCATTCCATAATTAAAATTCATGGAATTCTGAGTCCACCATTTTTGTGTCTTCTGACTCTTTATTCATGGCATATGGTTTACTTCTGTGTTTTGAAATTTTAGATTATGAATTCTTCTTTGGCATTGTTTTATCTGTGACAATCTTTAGAATCTGAGCTGAGCACATGTGGCTCAAATGTGATTTTGTGTTTGCTTCTGCCAGGCATCCCACAGCTCTTACTAGCTTAGAGCAATTTTTATATTAATTTCTTGAAGGAGAGGACCTGAGAAGATGCGGTGAGTGTAAATTCGAATATCTAATCTGTGTGTGGCACAGGCCCATGGTTATGCCTTCTCAAGGAGGCGTTTTCCTCACGAAGGGCACAGGCATAGACAGAGGGGCGCCCTCATATTCCGCCTGCACTTAGTGGCAATTTTCTAGTCCACCCTAGTGTTGCTGCTGGAACACCATGTCAACTGACTAGCTGATAATAATTATAATAAAAATGAGAATAAGGAGGAGGAAGAGGCAGGAAGAAGAGGATGAAGAGGAAGAGGAGGAAAAGGAGAAGGGGAGGAAGAAATACTTCTCACAGAAAATAAGAGCACTAGGACCTACCCTTTACCGTCTCACTGTAAATAACTAAAAAATAAAAAATAAAAAATAAAAAAATCATTGAAAAAAACAAAAATAAAGAGGGTCAGTGAGCTTAACTGAAGAAATAATTGAGAGAAAAAATGAAAAAGAAATCCTATGCTACTTTTCCTCTCTGCCTCATAATCTTTTTCAATCTAGTTCTGCATTCTTGTGCAAAACTCCAAAAATAACTAAAGAAAGCTGTTTGGACAACAATGGAGAAATAGCCATTAATGCAAATGTGCCAATATTATGCTCAAAGGCAAATACCACTTTTGTTTGCAATTTGGTTTTGGATTATTGGAGAAACATGTACAGTAGATTGAAAACAAGTAACTATTTAACTGCACAGCAACTTCTGTTAAGCATCTTAGCTCTTTGCATTTAAACTAAAATTCTAAAATATGTGAAATATGTCTGATTGTATCTGAGCCACCATCAATGTAGAGTCTTATACCAGAAAATTGTAGACTGAAGGGAAAACAAAAAGCAGCATAGTTCAATGTGCATCATGAGACTACCACATCTTGGAAGAGGGGCTTGTAAGTGCTGCATTAAAGCCCTGGGTAAGGAAGGTCTTTTTGTCTCCAGTGGGCCTCACTAATGGTCCCCCTTCAACTTCCTGGGAGCCCTAACTCTGGCCTAGATTGTCACCATTGTTTATAACTTACTTCTTAAGACAATTCTTCTACGCAACCTGTGCTCTCATGAAGTCCTCACTGTACCTGCACACACTTCATGGGAGCCCTCACCTGAAGGAGGCTTTTCACAAGCCTCCTGAAAGTTCTACCCAGGTCTTCATCACTACAATAAACACCTTAAGATAGTACCTGCCTGAACGTGGGCTCAAGAAAGACCCCTCCATAAACAACATGTTCACTGAGGAAGCCAACGGAGTGCTGAAAGAATGTTCCTTCTCCAGATGTTTGTTAGTATTTATCAGAACATGTGCCAATACTACCCTCGCTTTTCCATTGTCCACTTCTTTGTTTTTAATTCATTTCATTCAATCCTAGGTTTTGGAGGGGCAAAAGGAATGTGAATTAGGGCAAAGAACTGAGAAATTAGAACAGTTTGGAAATACATAACTGTAGCTAATAAATTCTGGGGCCAAACTCTAATCCATAAACAAAAGATAGATTTTACTTTGAATGC